>WMED01017408.1:0-13014 GCA_019650415.1 Pipa parva | reverse complement strand
ATAGATAGATAGATAGATAGATAGATAGATAGATATATAGATAGATAGATAGATAGATATTCCTAAAATTAGGCCAAGAGATCTGCTAGAAATTCCAAGATGTAATATAAACAAAACTAAAACTACTGATATTTTTTTTTTAAATTGAATAAATATTAAGATATCTATGGTTCCCCTTTAATCTCAGCTTTCATTCTGAAAAGGAATCAGAAAATGGTTGAATCTGAAAAAAAAACAAACTTGTAACAGAAAATAAAAGAAGAGACATTATACAGGATTCTGGCAGAGCTCCCTACATGCATACTTTCAATTCCATTCCAGTACATCAGCTTAGAGAGTTTGGTGGGAAAAGACCATGCATGTGGGGGGATTTTCACTTTAGCTATTTAATGGTTTGCTAATGAAATTTTCATTGGTTTTGCTACATTTTGTTTCCATCAGTTTTGCTAAATTTCCTATTGAAAATTCTCAATAAACTAATTTTATTTAACAAAAACAAACAAACAAAAAAAAATTCCAGATAACTTGCAGAGTTTAGTACTTTTTGTATAAAATTTATTTTACAGCTGCAAAAATTTTAAATCACAATGAAAAAAAAATACATTTTCGGCAATTTTTCAACTTAATCAATATTCCCAAACGTTTAATACATTCTTAAATCTCACCAGCAACTACTATGGAGCAAACCCATTGGGATTCTATGGCTAATTGTTTCTCTTGTCTTATATATTTAATGCAGCACCAAGTATTGTAAATAAAAATAAAAAATGCTGTTGAAAATCAAACAAGAATAATATTTCATTAGACAGAGGAGCATTGCATTCTGAATTATACCGTATTTTTCCTGCCTCTAACATACATATTTCAACACAGTAAATAAACATTATAGATTGGGTGAATGACCCCCACACAGGCAAAGGAAAAAGTAACAGGCATTTATAGGGTATAGTCTACAAATCATACCTGGGTCACTATTAATGCTACAGTTGGGAGGTTTCACAGTTAGTTTGGCTCATTCTGTTCTATAAAAGCCTGCCTGAGACTATTTATTTTAGATCACATGGGGGTTTCAGCTCCAGTTATGTAGACTTTTGGGTTCTGTTTCATCTCTTTTTTTTTAAGATAAAATGATTTGGGTGATATTTAGGGAGGTGTAACTGCCTTACATATAGCAGTGGAGTACCACCCGCTGATCTATTAATCTAAAACAATTAACTGGGCTTTATCTTTACTCATCTGTCTCTTAATAAAGGACCCTACATCTGATTGGATAATTATGGATTCCAAGACTAGGCTAATTCTTTTAATTCATGACCCTCCCCTACTTCAGCAATAATTTACAGTCACCTAAAACAGAAGATTGCATGGATTTTAATTAGTCCAAACTACTGGATGTTGTATTATCTCTTCATAGTCAGGAACCTTCACTGAATCCTGTTTTCATAGTGTCCCCACAAGAACCGGGACCTAATCCTTGCTGATCAGTGGAATATTTAGTTCATCTCAACTAAAAAAACAGGAACGTTTTAGTATTGTGTGATTTGAGTACAGTGCCCTTCAAACAGTTTTTCCCTTAGCCCTCTACAAACACACTTTGCATTTGTACAAGCCAGGAGGTCACTTCCTATTAGATGCACTTGAAAGGGATCATGAACGAGGATTGACAGGTGTCAGCAGGATAACTAAACAACCTTTAAAGTGTGGGTAGATGTTTAGGGATTTTTTTTTCTTTTTTTGCAGAATAAAAGGGCTGTCAAGTTTGTCTCTCTGCAAGCTGAAATGCAAATAATAAAAGTAGACAGCAGCAAAGGCAGAGGACAATGTTACTGACATAGGAATGGCTGCCGATAAATGAATCAGGAAACAGCAGCGCTACTTGTCTCAGAGATATGACACTGCCAATTGATTGATTATTCCTAAATGACATCTGGAACATTGCATTATACTAGAACCATGTTACTGGTTCATAAATGCAGTCATCCATCTTCTGTCTCTGGACTTGTGATCATAGCAATCAGTCTGAACTTAGCAAACCCCAACTTACACAACATGATATACAAACACACATATGCTAACAGCAGCATACTGTATATGCTTATTCCTAACCCTTGGCCAGTGAGAAGTGTGTGATATGATGATCTAAGCATTATCTATAACCCTCAGCCAGCGAAGAGTGCGGGATATGGTGCTCTAAGCAATATTTATAAACCCCAGCCAGTGAGAAGTGACAAATGGCGCTCTAAGCATTTTCCTTAACCCTGACCAGTGAGGAATGTGGGATATGACACTCTATTATTTATAACCCCCAGCTAGCGCAGAGTGCAGGATATAAGTATTATTCATAACCCCCGGCAAGCATGGACTGAGGAATATGGCGCTCTAAGAATTATCCATAACCTCCGGCTAGCACAGAGTGCAGGATATGGAGCTCTAAGTATTGTCCATAACCTCCGGGTAGCGCAGAGTGCGGGATATGGCACTCTAAGCATTGTTCATAAGCCGCAGCCATCATGGAATACAGGATATGGCACTCTCAGCATTATCCACAAGTCAAGGTGGAGTGGAAGATATGATGCTCTGAGCATTACCTGTAACCCCCTGCCAGTGCGGAGGGTGGGATATGGCACTCTGAGTATTATGATGCATGCATTCATACTGCTAATTCCCTTGTAGCTACTGGTAAAAGGTTTATATAGTTCCCTTTTCCTGTGATTTTATACCTTCAGATTTGTTACATATCAGTGATTTCCAGTGTTAAACACCACTGTGAATATTCCGGGCTCGCCAATCACTGTTAGCCACAAGGAGTAATATGCATATTGTGTAAATGGAGTGCTTGTTTTCCAGTTTACATTCTCATGTGTTCTTTTAATAAAAGCCTTCAGTCTCTGCTTTAAAAGGTCCATACAATGACGTCTCCTCCCACACATTTATTATGAATACAACACAAGTACAGTTAATGGTTAATGATTGTATTACAATAAACAAAAGTCTGACATTTAAAGTGCACCCGTCAGCTCAAGATTATTACAGTTTTAGAAAGTATGTGACTTTATAATGTAAATCAAGTAATTAGGAACCAAAAAATGTTTGCATATTGAAAATACACTTACTTCAATTTCAGCCTGATTAGAAAACATAGAAGCTGCCATTTTCTTCCTGACCTGCCACTCAAACACTACAGGAACACCCCCTAACAAGCAGGCTCCTCTCCCCTGTCTCCAAATCTGACGTGCACGTGCACTAACATTATCAGGTTACACAGCATCATCCACTACACTGTGCACCATCCCCCACTGTGCATCCTCCCACACTGTGCATCCCTGCACACTGTGCAACCCCCCCACCCCTCCATTCCTTTCTGTGCATCCCCCACTGAGGAAGTTGTCAGCTAGGTGGGAAAGACTCAAAGCACATGCTTTGAGTCTCCCCAGCCAGTAACACCGACAGCTTCCCAGCATATGTTTGAGCTCCCTTGTAGCATCGGGGTCACGTGACTGCGCGCCCTGGGGAGCTCAAAGCATATGTGCTTTGAGTCTCCCCAGTCAGTAACCAGTCAGTTACTGAGGAAGCTGTCAGTGTTACTGGCTGGGGAGGCTCAAAGCGCATATGCATTGAGCATCCCAGCATAGAGGCGCGTGTGCACGTGATCGCGTCCTGAAGCTGGCTTGCTTGTCAATCAAGTAAGCCGGCTTCAGAGGACTGCCTCCCAGACCCGACACTACAGCAGCTGATAGCTGAGTGTCAGGTTGGCAGGAAGATACACCGAGGTACAGCATGTAATAGGTAAGTTTTTTAAATTAATTTAAATGACAAAGTTTTTTAGTCTAGCATGCTATGCTAGACTAAACAATGTCATTTTTTGATGACGGGTGCACTTTAAAATCAAATGAATCTATAGTGACAGTAGTAATAATTGCAGCTATATAATGAAATGAGTAACAATCAAATATACTACTGTATCTAATAATGATAGTGATGTATTTTCCTTTAAAGCATACCACTGACATGAAGATGGAATACTGAGAGTTATAGTTCAGAAACAGGTTAAAATTTACTACATAATGTTTATTTATACAATACAAAGACAGACGGGAGAGAAAACAGCGCAGATTCCAACTCCTTGCTCTGAAAGTGGAGAAAACTGGTGGATCAGTCTGGTATAACTAGAATTCTATGGGCCCAAGAGCTTATTTAGACTTTGGATCCCTTCTGTGTGAACTTACTATCTGAACTCACAGGCACACTTCTTACTGGGGGCCTCATTGACTTAAGTTCGAATAGTTACGTAGAGCTATGAATTCGCATCTATTCTTCATTTCCCCATGTTCTCTTATTGAGCAAACTCTGCAAAGTGGCAAATACGTGACCAATTAGGGAGCTCTTTGCGTAATTTTCTGCGCGTGTGCACAGGTACTTCTACTGTTGACTATGCAGAGGAGTGTTGTGCGAAGGCGAAAATGCAACTAAGTGAACTGCTCCAAATTCATCTGTTTGACTTTGCCACTTCAGAGTGGCGAATTGGAGGGTTGATGGCAGGGCTCCAGTGTTGCGTAAGGCGACTATTCATTCCAAAGTGACAATGGCGACTGCAACTAAATGACAACATGACCTATGGACAAGATGACATAGAAATAGAATAGCATATTGGCGCAATAAAATTAGTGGGATATGGTGAGACTGACATCACTGCCCTTCACTTGTCGAATTCGCCTCACTCTGTATGACTTCCCATCCTACTTCTATCTGCCTGACTCTCCACAGTACACATCGGATACTGATCACCGCTGTCTGCCTGTTCAACAAGTATATTCTCCACTTACTCAATCCTGAGAAGTGAATTTGTGTCTATTACGGCAATGCGACTCGAATTGAAGCAAGGTGAATTTAGACTTTAGTCAAATTGTCCAGCGAGGATCCCCTATAAATACAGTACAAGGGAACTTTAATACTGATGTTCACTTTCTGAGTAAACAAGCTGCTAACAAAGGGACAGTAAACTTGTAATTATTTGTCTGCTAAATTATGATTGGTGTAATATATATGATTTATTCATTTTAACTATTTTACAATTTAGAGTCACTTTTGTTTATAAAAGCTACTCCCCTACTTTCTCTACAGCAGATCAGCTGGTATCAGCTGTTTGACTGAAGGGACTGTTATTAAAACAATTATCAACTTTTAGAGACATAGTGGGGGGGTTATTCACTAAGGTGCCAATTCGATTGTCGAATTCAAAAACAGCAAATTCCCATAGCAAATCCGCGACAATTTCCCCATTGTAAAGTCGCCACTGCAACAATATTCTCATTATAAAGATGCAACTGCGACAGTAGCTGCCTATTGCGACTGTCTTTATCTGGCTTATTCGCACCAACACGCAACAATTTGGACTTTAGTGAATAACCCCATTTATACCTGCAGAAAGCTGGTTGATTTTTTTATTTAAACTGTGAGGTCTGCTATCAACCTACAGACATGAGTGTCTGTAAGAAAAAAATTTATTATCTGGACACCCCTGCATCGGACAAGTGGAACATCCTTGTAAGCATTCAACTAAATGGTGTACCATGTGCACTGTGCTGACCAGATTTGTGAATAAAGTTTGTTCCATCTTTTCCAATCTTAAATTTTTTTATGTTTTCATTTTCAGATGTTCTGCCCTTTTATATATGTTAACTGAAACAACTAAATAATTTATCTGGGAAAGTAAATAAAACAAAGTCATAGCTTTTCTAATGATCTGTATAGTTGTTTTTGGTATTACCGTATACGTTCATGATTTGATTGTAAGCTCTTTGGGTCAGTCCATTATTTCTTAGGTTTTCTTTCCAATAATGATGATATTTGTAGTGACATGCATGTTCAAGATTGTTTTGGGCTATTCCCCCCTGAGCTTTGCACATATTTGGTACATAGCAGGGGACATATATATAGCTGAGCAAATAAGTTTTGGATCACTATTTCAGCCAGATAATCTCATTGACACTGTGCCAAACAATTCTGGAACAGCACGCTTTCTGTATCACTGGCAAGCTGATTTGTGGGACACTTCCAATGTAAAGTATGATGTACATGGATAATAATGATAAAACTTTAAGGAATGCAGCAACAAGTCAAGCTGTATTCCCTAGTGACTCTCTCTGGGCCAAGATAATATAAGCCCCACCTCACACCCACGCTCTGTGCGTGCTCACAGGCTCCTGTCAGCCTGATAAGATATTACACATTTTATTACATACTGTAATGTTGCCTTGTGCAGTGTCAGTGGTAGGAACTCTAATGGGATGGAACCCATTAGGGCTGAGTTTACAGCAAATATAATATTATTCCTGGCTAGTTTGACCCCTTTGCTTCCAGGAAAGGCCTAAGCCACAAACAGGCCATGCTTATATTGCACTTATTTTCTATGATATACAGATTACTCAATTCGAATGACGAGTGAGAATTAGACTGTTGAAGTGAATTCTCAGCACTTTTTGGGTTCCTACACTCGACTAGTCGTAAATTCTCTACATCTTATTCACTAAGCACCGAATTCCCATAGCAAAGAAGTGAATGGTGTCAAATGCAGTTCATTGTGTGGTGCGGCATAGTTAGTCAGAGAGTAGGATTCCTGCCATCAACCCCCTAATTTGGAACTTTGATTAAAACTGTCAAATTCAACACAGTACACCTTGTCGATTTCATTACTTTGACAAACTCCCAAGCTTAATGAATAGACTAATTACATGTGCTCGAGTTAGACTGACCTAATCATATTTTTCATTAAGTCATAAACACACATAATCAGTTATTTTTTTACAGCCTCTGTGTTTATAACTAGTTGAGTACCATTAGTGTGGAATTCTTAAAAAAATGACTGTTATATGTAGAAGTGTTGGAGTGCATAAAATTACCAAATGAATTGTACAGTCCAGCAAGTACCATGAACCCTACATACTTTAGACAATACTGAGGCCATAGTTAGCAGGAGATAACCAAACATTGTGGGAGTGATTCACTAAGGTACGAATTTGACTGTCGAATTCACAAACAGCGGATTCCCATAGCAAATCCGCTACAATTTCCCCATTATAAAGTCGCGACAATTTTACAAAGTTAAGATTGTGACAATTTTCCCATAATAAAGTCGCGACTGCGACAATATTCTCATTATAAATACGCGACTGCGACAATAGCAGCCTATTGTGACTGTCTTTATCTGGCAAATTCACACCTATACGCAACAATTCGGACTTTAGTGAATAACCCCCTTCAATATTATCATTTTCCAGGGTCGGTTAAAACTAATTTGGATTGCATCACCTATGAGATCACTGTTGGTCATAATGTGTTGTCTCCTGCATCGGCTTGAGTTAAATTAACCACTTTCACTTCCACCTTTATTATAATCAATGGAGATGCCCACAGTCATTTTCTGTAATTTGGTACGCATCACTTATTTAAAGGAAGAAATTACTAAAATGGAGGCAATTTACTTTATCTTGCTGCATAGTTTTCATCATGGATCAGACTGGCTGAATCTACAAGAAGAAATATATCACAGAGTAGTATAGTAACTATAAAGGTATGGGAGGCATATCCAGCTTCTGGCGTTTACTGTCCTTTTCATGCTGGTAGGGAAGCATTTTCTACTTCCTAGAAAGTAACAACAGCAACAGGCGTTTCATGTGATATTTGCAAGGATCGAAACACAGGCATGTTTGATTGTGCCATGTTTTTACTACACCCGCTCTGTCTGTTAAGTGTTGTGATAATATATACAGTATGTTTATATAAAAATGTGTGTGTGTGTGTGTGTTTGTGTGTTTATACACATACAGATTGTGAAAAATGTTTTTCTATTTGATTTGCTATTTACAAACACAGCTCATTTGTTTATTTAATGCATTTCTTGCAGAATTGTAGCAAGTCACTATAAACATCTGCCGAACAATGCTTCAATCTATATCTTTTAAATGGAGTTAAAGAAAGTTAAAGAAAGTTAAATATCCAGTCAGATCAGCTTTAATTAATATACAAATTAATACAAAATACTGTATGTAAAAAAGTCTAAATAAGAAAACACTGAATATATACAACTTTATACAAGGCTAGAATATACACAATGTTATAACAGGCCACAGTAACTGCAGCATATGTACAGTATTATGTATTACAGTGTAATAGCGGTATATGTACAATATTATACTAGGTCAGTGTGATAGCAGAAAGTGTACAGTATTATACCAGACCAGGGTAATAGCTGTATATGTTTAGTACTATAAAAGGTCAGGGTTATAGTTATATATGTACCAGGGCAGTATATTAGCAGTAAATATAGTGTACAATATTATACCTAATTAGGGTAATAGTGGTATTTGTACAATATTATACAAGGTCAGGGAAATATAAGTATATGTAAAGATATTATACCAGGGTAGTATATTACCAGTAAAATATACTGTACAATATTATACCAGGTCAGGGTAATAGTTGAATTTGTACAATATTATACATGGTCAGGGTAATATAAGTATATGTAAGATATTATACCAGGGTAGTATATTTGCAATAAATATACTGTACAATGTTGTAAAAGGTCAGGGTAATTGAAGTATATGTACAATATCATACCAAGTCAGGGTGATAGCGGTGTATATACAGTATTACACTGGGTCAGGGTAATAGAGGTATATATACCATATTATACTGGTTCAGGGCAATAGCGGTATATGTACAGTATTATACTGAGTCAGGGTTATAGAGGTATATGTACAGTATTATACCGAGTTAGGGTAACAGCGGTATATTTACAGTATCAAACCAGGGTAGGACAACAGCAGTATATGCACATTATTACACCTTACAAAGTCACTACAATGGTAAATATATAAAGTATCAAACAGAGCAAGGGGTATGCACATCTGCCTTGTATATTGTCTAAAAGAGTCAGTTATGGAAATATATGAAAGTCTTAATGAATTTCTTGCTAAGCAGAGTCACTAAACATTTTATCCTATCAATGGCTTTTGGAATCTGTCCCTTACAAGGAATTCTGTTTTACGCTATCCTGTCCTGAGATTCATAACTCTTACATATTAAATTATCCTGTTCTGCAGTAGCAATACCTTTACAAATTAACACTTGCTTGTTGTTTAAAAAAAAAAAAGAGTTGCATTAAAGGTAAAGTAAAGGCTACAAGCATTTTAATATTATTATACAGTTTACTTTTGCAGTCCCTGTCTTCTGACTTTCCTGTCTGCTCCCTTGGATCAGATACACAATCAAGCTCTGTAATATTCTAACTGCATTAGTGAAAAAGTAAAAAATGCAGTACTTGTATAAAAACCGAACAGTTCGCTTTTTTTCAACAGAGCACGTGGTAACAATTGTAACACTGTTTAAATGTTACTAAAACTCTGCCCTGGGTGATAATAACTCCAGAAGTAGATAATAGCAGCATAACAATAATTCAGGATGTAATATTATTAAAAAAAAACCCTCCCACCCCCACCAAAAAAAAAAATAACAGCAAGTTTTTGTTTAAAGATGAATAAAATGCCAAAATCATTTTAAAATCCCTATATATCTACATAAGGCCAATTCTCGAATCGAATATGTTAACAAACTGGTAACATTCCCTGATTAATTAACAACCTAAATACACATTTTTTCCCCATCGGTAAACCTGGAGCACAAACAAGCAAATATCTAATTAGATTTTGTGCTTAAGAGCAAAAGAAAAAAATGCTAGTTTCTGAAGAGCAGGGAATTCTACCATCTGATGATAAATAGGGACTCATTACATAAAAGGAAAGCGATGTGGGTGAGTGGCGTTTTTACAAGGAAAGGCTACCACTTATCTGCACTTGTCCCAGGATATGTCAAAGATTGTTAAAGGGAACAAATTGCACTTAGTCAGTTAAAACTGAATGCAATTACCCTGGCGCTAGCATGCATGGGTATATGTTGGCATGACAGCATCTAGCAGCGGGTAATGAGGCTCACCTGTTGGTTATGATGGTGCTGCTGGTGGTAATAGGCTGTTGTACAAGCTGCTGCCGTGCTTGGCAGATACTGGCGCATGCCATACACTTGGTGATGGTACATAAGATCCAGACAACTCATTGCAAGGCTTCCAGAGATCTCTTTTCTATGCCAGTAGAGTTCTTGTCTATCACTGTGCAGTGCTGCAAAGTGTAACCAACTCCTACATATTCCTCTGGCTTGTACTTATAGATCCCAGGACTGGCTCTCCATCTGTACTTCACCCAGCTGCAGGATGCTGCGATACAATCCTCTAAGTAGAACATTAGCATGCACACAAAAGGCATGCCAGCACTTAGCCAATGGGCAGCCGCAGAGACAGTTAAAGTCTGGAAGCTGACAGATTGTGTAAGTAGCCCACCCTGCGGGGAGGGATGGTTTCTGTCTCTCTATCCCTCCCTCTGGAGGTGGCTACTTGTAGCACACATGCATGCCCAGCTTCCCTATTTCAATCTAATGCCGGGAGTTTGTGGAGGATGTTTAGCTGATTGCAGTGTTTTAAGTTTATATTGGAGATGGATATGGACAGGGGGCATTTTCTGCTGAGTTTGCCCACCCAGTTCTATTATAAGAAGGAGCCATTTGTACAAATAACTTATTATTTCCTAGAGACAATTTAATGTAATGGGACCTGGTTCTTTGTCTTGTAAAACTCAGTTTTGGAGTGGGATAAAGTTTGTTACACTGTATGTTACTAACCTTCCTGTGTCTGTATTGTCACACACAGCACTGCACGCTATCAGCGCAGTGATAATCCGTCTGTATAATAACGTGGGTATATACAGACATTTAGCTCTATGTGTGTCTGCACAGGTATAACATATGAATGGGACACCTGAGAGAGGTTGATTGCCCACTCCTGCCGTTCCTGACATTGGGACACATTTTTAAAAGGAGGAATTCACCTGTCGAATTCAGTAAGCTACAATTTGAGTCACATCACCAAAATAGTCGCAAATTCACTTCTCACTATTGACTAAGTGAAGAATTCACTTGTCGAACAGGCAGACAGCGGCGAACACTGTCACATGTGTAGTGTGGCATAGTCAAGCGGATAGAAGTAGGACGAGAAGTCACCCTATCCCACTAACTGCATTCTATGAATATTCTATTTCTATGTCACTTTGTCCGTAGGTCATGTTGTCATTCAGTCGCAGCTGCCATTGTCAATTTTGAATGAATAGTCTCCTTACACAACACTGGAGTGGTGCCATGTGACCCACCAGAGGGTTTTAATGCAGAAGAACCATTTGGTGATAATTTGTTCTTTTGCCTTAGTTAACTTCTCCTTTTGTTATTATATCAGAGAAAATTGTTTGCAGACTTGTAATAAATAAAGTTTCAGAAAAAGCATGACTACAAACCCTGTGATGTGCTTACTCACTAAAAAGGTACAATAAAAGTTTGAGGGAGGCAAATGCAGTTAAGAATACTATGATGGAATTTGCTTGGAGAAAATGAAGCATCAATATGTTTGAAAATTATGTATTAAAACTGGAAAGGGGAGTGGTGGTTCCTTTAAGTCATAATTGGATAGTTCTGATGTCAGAGCTAGCTGTTTATAAGGTTATAATTTACAGGAAGACTATTTTAGGGGTTTATTCATGAAAGTCTGAACAAAGACTAAGGGGGTTATTAGCTAAGGTGCAAATTCGACTGTTGAATTCACAAACAGTGGATTCCCATAGTAAATCCGCTACAATTTCCCCATTGTAAAGTTGCAAACATTTTTTAATGTTAAGATTGCGACAATATTCTCATTATAAAAATGCGACTGCGATAGTAGCAGCCTATTGCGACTGTCTTTATCTGGCAAATTCGCACCTATGCTCAACAATTCGGACTTTAGTGAATAACCCCCTAAAGGTCAGAATTCACATTAATTCACCACTTCCTGATCTTTCCATATTCATCAAACTCTGAGATGTGGTGAATTGGCAACCAATGTGGACACTTACAGTGTTCGCAGACTCATAGATCTCTTCACATCATCTGCTTGCATGTACCCACATAATTTGACAGTTCATCAAGCATTGGAGTCTTTTGAAGTAGCAAATTCAACAAGGTGTACTGCTCCAAATTCACCAATTTTTCTGCAACAGATCTGAAGTGCCAAATTATAGGGTCGATGGCAGGGCTTCTGTGCCAACATGAACCAAGGATAGGGTGACATAGAGAAGGGGGTAATATTCACTAAATACAGTTAGTGGGTCATTGTGAGAATGATGTCACTGAACTTCCCTGGTGGGATCTGTATCACTAAGTATCACCATAATACTGTCTGACTATACTGTAATTCAACTCTAGAAACTGTTTCTGCGCTGTCTGCTTCTTCGCTAAGGGAATCCACTACTTAGTGTATAAGAAGAAGGAAATTTGCTACCATCAGATGGTAGAGACCTGAAATGGTGCATAGTTACTTCAACAGTCAAATTCAGACTTTCATGGCCATAAAATGCTAGACCGGACATAAAAACTCAATAAAATGACACAAAGTCTGGTAGGTATGCCAACCTTTTATGGTGAAAAATAGGCCCAAGTCCACCTGAATTCAACCTGACCCAGGGACATCTTGGGCATAAAAGCTGGCACAAATGATGGCACCTATTTTGTTTGAAATAAATGAATAATAAACTGAACTATTAGAAAAGGGCCTAGGTCCATTCATAGTCAAGCTACTTTTCTATAAATACCAACCACCCCCATAACAACAATTAGTTGTGCTTACCATGGCCAGTGGGTTTTTTGGGCATGAAACATGACACAAAAGCTTTTTTCAGCATTTTTAGAAGTAACTGATGTTTCTGAAAGGACTAATGGACTTGGTACTCTGATTTAAATCTAATAAACCACTGGCGTTGACCAAATGTGTAAGATTTATCTGGAGAGACCCTGGCCAAATCCATTTGGTGATGTAAGTTGGCACTAGTGGTCTTCTTCTACAACTTGAATAAGTGATTGATGTGATAGGTGAAGTGATAT
>WMED01017406.1:0-13014 GCA_019650415.1 Pipa parva | reverse complement strand
TCCCCCCATAATCTCAGTCATCATTTAGCCCCATCCAACCCGACTCCAGAAAGAAAAGCCAGGCTGACAGGGAAGATGACAGAGAGAGACTCTGTATAAATGTACATTTTTTGTAAATACATATACAGTATATTTACAATAACATTTCTTTCATTAGAAGAACCTAAATTAGTATAAATTTTGAGGGGACAGGTGCACTTTAAGGTAAAGACCCAAAAGATAAAGACCTTTGTTCTAGATGGTCATGGGGTTCATTCTTTGCAGTCACCTTGTTGTAGAGCAGTCTATGAAACATTTACTGGTCAGTAAAGCAGTACCTCCATGGTGAGTGGATACAGTATTTTCCTACTTTTTCCCCAGACATGGATTCCGATACTCCTATTCCAAACTCTACTCTAACTTCCCTTCAGTGGGTGGCAGAAATCCTCCCCTCCAACATCCGAATCCAAGGTCGAACCTTCAGCCAGCAGTTAGAACACTTGCTCACCCCCACAGAGAGATACACTGTATGCAAAGCACTGGAAAGCTTCTTTCAGCACAGGTACAGCTACAATGGGGTAGACAATTCTACAACGAAACGGGCACAAGAATATTTATGTCAAATTTCGATTAAAAGATAACTGTCATTTTCCTTCTATGGAAGCTGGGGGAATCATATTTGGCATTTTCAGTGCTTGTCTTTTCCTTTGATCTCCGATTTTATTAATCCTTTCCACTTGATTAGTGCCCCAACTATATGTAAAATGGTTTTCAAGGCTGGGCAGTACTAGCTTACGTATATAAAAAATTGCTGCTGTTAATTACAGTCATTCGTTGTTAAGAAATTTTATTTTTATTCATTTTTTTATACAGTGCAACTATATTATGCAGCACTTTACAGAGATTCTTCATTCACTTCAGTCCCTGCCCCATGGAGCTTACAATCTAGTTTCCCTATACAATCACACACAGATGTATGTTTTTGGATTGTGGGAGGAAACCCATGCAAGTGCAGGGAGAACATACAAACTTCATGCAGATGAAGTCCAGGGTGGAATTGAACCCAGGACCCAGCACCGCAAAACAGCAGTGCTAACCACTGAGCCACCACTCTGCCTGGCTAATGGCTAATGGCTAATGGCTAATGGCTAATGGCTAATGGCTAATGGCTAATGGCTAATGGCTAATGGCTAATGGCTAATGGCTAATGGCTAATGGCTAATGGCTAATGGCTAATGGCTAATGGCTAATGGCTAATGGCTAATGGCTAATGGCTAATGGCTAATGGCTAATGGCTAATGGCTAATGGCTAATGACTAATTAGCTTAGGCCTGTGTAATACAACATTCAGGAACATTGGATGTTGAAGGATGCTAAATAACTGGCCTCTGGCATTAAAATCACTTCAGCCGATTGAACGGCATTTTATTGAATTAGACAAAGTTTTTTCTATACTGAGGAGTCAATTTAAAATGAGTCAAAATGATTATAATCCACACACAAAATAGCTGCCAAAAGCAATCAAATAATTTAATCAGAAGCAGTCAAATTGGCCAAACAGATTGCAGCTTATGTGGGTTGCTTTAGTTAATGCTGACCTGTCTTTTGTCTGTAGGAACATAGATACATTGATAGTGGATATATACCCAGTCCTGGACACTCCAGCCAAGCAGATCATCTGGCAATTTATCTTCCAACTGCTGACCTATGAGGAACAGGAACACTGTCAACACAAGATTGCTCGCTTTCTAGGATACAAGGCAGGTCAGAAAATTTGCTTGCCCAGAACAAGACAATGAGAAAACTTCAAAAAGTTGTAACTTTTAAGATGAAGATAATGTAAGATGAAGATAATTTAAAGGGTATGTAAACCCTGTATATAAAGATAGCCCCAATTGCCTATTATCAAGCAATAAATCAATTAAGAAACTCCTGAATCACCTCTTAACTCAGCAGAGCTCAACATCCTCCAGTAACTACTTTGTCCCTGTAAACAAATTCAGTGTAAGGGCAGTGTAGGGACAAAACCATGCACCCTCCTCTCCCTGGCTTCTCTCTCCACTGTCGACCACACAGGCAGTCGGACAGGTCTTATCTGAGCATGCTTATTGTCATAAACAGGCTTTTTAGATAAGGAGAGGGGGAGGGGAGATTCTAGCTATCTGTATAGTGCAGGGGTCAGCAAAGTGCAGCTCGCGAGCCACACATTGCTGACTGCTTCCCTATGGTGATGGACCCCTGTGAAAACCCCCTGTTGCAATCAGCCAAACAGGCTATCTTTATATTGACACTGAAGGATAAATGACAGTTGAAGGGGGGGGGGGTCCTCCCATTGGGCCAATACTGTAACCAAAGAATAGTTGAGTCATGCAGACATTGCTTCCAAGTTTCATGTGGTCCTGTGAGACAGGTGTTTTTTGCAAATCTTCCATCACTTTCTTAACGGGTGAGAGAGAACCAAAACTGATCATTCTATAAGCTTCTCTGTAATTGGATTTACACCTCAGGAACTTACAGGCACAGAATGTTTGGCCATTAGGCCACACCCACTTACTGACCACACCCCTTTATATAAATAAACACAGATTAAATTGTACAGTGAACTGAAGTGCAACGTGACATAATTTTATGCAAAGTAAAATAACAAATGTCAGAATCAACATTTGACTATTAAAAATACTTCTCAAATAAAATTAATTCCCTTGATTCCCCCTGCCCTGATTAGCAGTGAATCGCCATTCTGACTGAGCTGCCTAAAGGCACATGCCTCTGTGCCTATAGGAAAATAAAGCCCTGAGCTTCTCCATTGAGAATTATGTTATGTTAGCCTGTGAGAGGTCTTACCAGATAAAGAGTAAAGTAGTATGTATATATCATTTTATTTATAAAGCGCCACAAATTTACGCAGCGCTGTACAATTCAGCAATACAAGTACAATACAAACAAGGGAAAAGTGTATTACACAATACAAGTAAAATATCACAAGGATGCTTCACTTTAAGTGCTAGGTTGGGGTTGACACAAGTGGTTGGAGGTCCCTGCCCTAAAGATTTAGGTGAGAAGATATCAGGTAGGAATGATGCACAGACACTGCGGGTGAAAGGTCGTGTTGCTTTATGAATATTTTTTTATGAAACATGTAACTAAAGTGTCCCTTTGTGTGAAATCAAAAGTAATTAGAATTGCATATATTCAGTTCCCTCTATTTAGCCTTGTAACAATGCATTCAATGCATTTGTAATTAGTCACAAACACATTATGTTAGGCTCATTTCTTGATGCATTTGACCTCTACTACTCATGATTAGAATGAAACACATCTGTTTGGTGCCCCAATTCACTTCTCTATCCCGCTCTTGTGTTCCCATGACGACCATGGATAAGTGATTTATGGATTATCACCCTGAATTATGCTCATGGCCAAGTGGGTGTTCTGTTAACTCTTTCAAATGCATGTGGCCTATAGTTCTGGTCCTGTAGATCAAGCAAAGAGTTTAGTTGTTTATTCAAGCCTTAATCTTCCTGTAGATCAAGCCAAGAGATTAGCATCCTTTTTGTGGCACAGTTATTAAGTGAGGGATCCTGTTTTTTCTCTATGGTTTCTGACTGTTTATTCCATGCAGCCGCTGTAGAAGCTGAGATAGTGGCCCCATCTCGAGCATCTGTACATGGACTAACAGCCTATCAGGGTAATCCACTGTCTTCAGCCAATGAGGAGGGAAGAGCAAGGGAATCAATTTCAGGTGCATACTGACATATATAATGGTAGTGTATAAGTAAGAAAGTGTTTTCACCATTGTCTGGCTTCTGTCCTATGTACATGATTTGCTTTACATGCATATATGGGTCTAGATCAATGATGGCTTCATATTAAATAAATTTATCAAGATTTGAGGGAGTATATAAATCCCTTGGATGAATACATCCAACAGTTTGGCTTCATGAAGGACAACCCTACTCTTTAGGACCATATAGTACCTGGACTTTTAGTTATATCACTAGAGAGCATATGTAGCTTTCTTACATCTCCAACCAGGACACAATACAATAATGTTTAAACCATTACCGAAAACAGCATCCTTTCATTAAATTATCGTTTTTCTCTTCAGAGCATTATTTGTGTCAATGATGTTTCCAAATGGTCAATGTAAATCTGCATCAGAAAGCCATGCCGAGGCTCCTGGTGTGGTTGGTATGAAACACAGAGGTGTGAAACTGTGTTAGTCAAATAAAATCCTGAGAATTAATGAATTACCCATGAATCCTTATTTTGGAATTGACAAATTCTGACAGAAAGGATTCCATCCCTAAATCCGCTTTTACTCTGCTGTGTTTGCTGTGATTCATTCAGACTGTGCAAGTGTGTTACACTAATCTCTATGGCATTCACATTCACACTGTGCGATTCATTTGCAAGATATAGCATTCGACTTTGAGTAGATTTTACCTGGTGTGACACTCACATGACCATTCCTCCCTATGCAGCAACAATGAGAACACATGAAAATTGGATATACTGCATTATTAATGCAAGGCATTCCGATTTACATTACTTTAAAAAAAATTCTAAAACTGTATCTGACAACTCTAAATAAAGCAGTGATTTCCACGTAGTGACATATTTCCCCAGGCAAGACATGGTAGTGTGAAAGGCCTAAGGCTGCTGAGTTTTGTTCAAGGTTTCTAGAACTTACAATGACAATGCATTCCATAGTCTTCTATGTCCATCTTGTACAGTCCAATAAATTATTAGCGTACTGCAACTTTTTAGCAAGTCTACTAGTTGGTCCGGCCCTTGCATTCCCATTGCAATGATGATGGAATCCTATGCAGACCATTGTCATCTAATAAATTATTCAACCACAAAGACAAAAACAGAAGGAGAATGTTTCCTTATTGAATAGTCATCTTTTAATATGGTAATTAAAAGAAAGCACATCCCCAAAGATCCAGTTGGTAAAAGTGCATCATACAGTTTTGCATACCAACAGAGAGGTCGGCCATTTACCATTCCCACTTCTGGCATGTGCATATTATAGTTCTTGCTTCCTCAAAGTGCTGGAGACAGTTAGAACAGATTCCCCCAAAAAATCTTTGCAAATGATGAAATAAACACCACTTTACAGTCAGTTATTATTGGTGAAGTGTTTGTGTTCTTCATTTATAAAGCGTACACTGTTAGGTTTTCTCTTCTAAATAACAACTGACCAATATAGTGCAGGAATAAAGTATAGAGTGCCTGCTTTATTTACTCTAAGTGCGTTTGTTAATTATGGCAACTTTGTCAAAAGCAGATTGTAAACATTATGGCAGTTTCATCATTTAGGGGGGAATTCATCATTGTGTGAAGTGAGCTTCGGATCATTCGCCTCACTTCACATAGACTGTTTTGTGCTCACTGATGTCCTGCACGCGGACATCAGCGAACGCTTTAAAGGGATTCCAGTCTCGGCGAGGCGACTCGAGTGGTCTGATGTAAATTCCCCCCTTAGTGTTCAAGTCAAGCAATTCTCAACCAGTTTTAAAGGAACAGCCCAACTTTCAACAGTTATTTGCCTGTCTATTTGTCACTGTTAAATTAATAATATCACAATATATGTTATTTACTTATTTTACATAGTTAATTTATAAGCTCTTTCATTTAGAAACACATTCTCTCTCTTACCCACTTCCTCTTTGGCAGTTAAGTTTAGAGTCTTAAAAGTACAGTAACACCAAAATATAAAGAAATTTGGCGCTAAAACACCTTCTTCAAATCCTTGCCAGCTGCAGCTCCTTGGAGGCTTTTCCAGCCATTTCTTATGCTAGTCACCTCTTTCAGTTTGAGGTCACGGACAGATAAACCTTGTCCACCAGCTGTTAAAAAATTAAAGAACTCCCAACTCTTTCCCTCCATGGCTGGTCCAACACAGGGATGCTCACCTGCAGTTTTGCAATTCCTGCCTTATAAAACATTTTCCTTTGTGTGTTGTATTCTGCAAATGAAATGCACAGTAAGCAGTAACTTATGAGGTATACATAGTGCACACAGAAATAATGAATTATAAATAAAGTTGCGTACAAATATGTGTTAAGGCAGACCAAGGATGTTTAGATTTACAGTCCTTTAGCTGCAGGAAACTAGCTATCAGAAGATACCACATCTATGGACTGTGCAATTGTGTGGTAACATTACCTTCTGTACATGTGAATCACTCAGGATCTTCCTGCGAACCTGTGGAAATTGCACCCCGTGTGACCTCAGGAGAGAGACAAGCAGGAGATGGGACATCGCTGCCAGAGACCCCCAACCCAAAAATGGTATGAACCACTTACCTTATTTGTTGTTTTTCTATTGTATGTGTATTTTTGGGATATGAAAACCCTATGCTTGCAACATAAATTGTAATACATTGTTAGGTACATTTTCCAAATAATAAACATATCCTTTTAATAAAATAATTATTCTTCACAGCAAACCAGTAAGAATAAGAGAAAAATGTGATGGTATAAGCCTTCTTGCTACCTATATGAGCTTCACCATCCTACACCTAAGCACACTTCACTGAAGACGAGTCTTTTCCCTCCTCAAAATGAGAACAATTTCTTTTGTTCTCT
Source organism: Pipa parva (assembly GCA_019650415.1). NCBI lineage: Eukaryota > Metazoa > Chordata > Amphibia > Anura > Pipidae > Pipa > Pipa parva. Next base: position 6,439 of record WMED01017406.1, on the reverse strand, counting down.
TGGTCCACACGATGGTTTAATGTCCAGAGATTCTAGAAATGATCAATTTGCTGCAGGTTCTCCTTATCATCTCTCCAGTATAACCATTAATACAGCTCTCTTTAACTACTTTCTTTAATTACTTTTTAGCAATGAATGCATCTGATAACTCTGAGCGGGCCCCAATTTAAGGTTTTCTGGTAGACACAAGGAAACCGGTTTTACATTAGAGAAAGAGCTTCAGGTTCCTTCCATGTTCATTGACCAAAGTTCTTCAGCCGTCTTTGTCTATCTGTTCTCTTTGATTTACTAGTTATTTGTATAAAGAATTTGTAACTCAATTTTTTCCAGATGTCAGCAGTTTATGCTGAGTTGGAAAATCGTTTCCTGAACAACTTTCCGGGAAAAGTAAGCAGTATGAAATCGCGTGGCTCATGTAACCTCTCACAAAGAGTAGGCAGGGGTAAGTATTTTGTGTCTAGGCTCTCCAGTTTTTTGTTTTGCTGGCAAGTCACTTTGGGTAATCTTTTTTTTTTTTTTTGCAGAGGATGATATCGTGAATGATTGTTTTCATCTCTTTTTCCAGGGCAGCATAAGCTGACACAAGGCACTCTTTGGCAGAGCAGTGCACCACCCTCTGACCCATGTCCTTTGCGTCAACCCAGTGCCCCATCTCCCAGTAGTTCCGAATCTAATCCGTATGTGAGTCTTGATGGAAGCCTGCCCTCCTCTCCATCTCATAGAAAAATTTTTACCTTCTCAAGGCCCAGCCGCTCAAGAGACACTGACCGATTCCTAGATGTGCTCAGTCGGCAACTGGGGCAGAGTTTAACTCTTACTGATCAGTTTCTGACCCCAGAGAATGACTATGAAGAGGTGAGTTTAGAACAAAAGTGCTTCCTCCTGGGATAAGTAGGATGTAACTAGGGAGGTGCACTAGTAGCGGTTACCCTGGGGCCCAGGCATCTTACAGAGACCTCAATAGTCACAAATATTAAAGCATAAAATAAACAAAGACTGCACAATTATATGGTCTATATTACCATAGGCAGCAACTCAAGGATATTACAAACAGAAGATTTAAAAAATGTTAATTGGGAGTATGAGCGTTTAGGCAAGAACAGAAGGGAGTTAGTCCTATTTTTTGCCTTAGGTACAACCCAAGGTGGACTAAAGCTTGTATTAATACTAAAATTAAAGTTTTGTTTGTGTGTTTATGTGGCCGTCACACGCACGCACACACACACACACACACACACACACACACACACACAGATAGATGCAGTAATATGACACTAATATCTTAGAATTTTCCCCTGTTAGAAAACAGCAAGTTCATAGTTTGTTAGAGGGTTCTAAGGCAGAAAAGAAAATGCAAATAAATTGTACCCTATTACCCTAAATTGCTCCTTATTTTCAGACTTTTAGCTAACAATAAAGGGGAGATAAACAGTTCTGATTTTATCGGAAAAGAACTGACATTGCCAGTCCAAGGCAGGTTTGAATATCATTTGATTAAAAGAACAGTTTAACCTTCAATAGTTAGTCATTGTTACTGTTAAATAAATAATTGGAATATATTGGGTACTTATTTTCAACTGATTATTGCATTTATAGCCTCTTTCCTACAGAGGCCCCTCCTCTCTCTCACCTACTTCCTCTTCAGCAGATCAGCAGGAAATGTTATATCATTGAACTGATCCAGTGGATTGAGAATTCTGAAACAAAACAATCATAAAGAAGCAGGTGGGTGGGTAATCTTACACACCTGCATGATTCTGATCTTAAGTATTGCATTCAGATCCTGGGTTTAATATTCCAAACTGAACTACTCAAGAGGAAGCATGTGTCAAAGAAAAAAGCTTGAAAAAGAAACTGCGTATAAACTGGAACAGGATGGAAATAAATAAATAAGATATATTGAAAAACAATTATTTCTCAGTAGTAGAAAGGATAGCTTTAAAGGTCTGCATTTCTTATGTTAACTTTCGGCTGCCTGTGTTACTTCTGTGAGGAGCGCCGTGTAGAATCCTCAAGATACTTCCATTGAAGGAAAGTAAAAAGAAGCAAACACATAAGGCTGTGCTGCTATCCCTTTATTGGGAACATACAACTAGGGCTTAATAAAGGGCACAGCCCGAAACATGTTGTGTACTACACTATGGGCAAAATACATTAAAGTGATCTTTCTGACTTTACTGACAGAAATCTCATTTTCAACAAAGAAATCTATGAGAAAGCGCAAAGAATATACACTTCCTAGTGCATTAAACGTAACTGATAAACGTACTTAAATAAAAGTTGTAGACCAAATGTCCAAATAAAGTAGCGTAGAAACCGACCAGGTAAACCAAAAAACTTGACCACTGCACACTTAGTGAAAAGTGCTTCCAAAATACGCGCTCACCAGATGGTAATTTAATATCAGCATGTACCACTGTTCTTAATTCAAACTGGTCTCCACCTTTACAATATACCACTGAAGCCTTTAAGGATAAATGAATTCCGGATTCTCAAAGGAAAAAGAAAATCCAAAATAGTGCAATAATGTTTTTTAATAGAAGTATTTAAGTAAAAACAAAAGATATACTCACAAACATGCATGAGTTATACACATGTAAAACAGCCCAATGCTGTACAAAACGTCCGGTGCAGGAGAGGTGAACAAAAATTTCGGACATAAATCACCATTCGGTTATAAGTCCAATAAGTACTGTAAGTGTCCCCTCCAACCCAATGCGTTTCGCTCTTCGCTTCTTCAGGAGTTGTGTGCTATCGGTATTCTAAATCGGTGTTTTAAATGATCCGGTCCGTAAACGTCACAGACAGGACGTTCCTGTCTTCCTTTACCAAAATCTCATTTTGTTCTCTCAAGATTTCTTTCAAGATCTCGAGATTGAATTTCTTGATCTCAAGTATTTGAATTTTTTTTCCATGGAAAGGTAGCCATACGTTACATTCGTAGGATGTCTAACTTTCCATCAAAAATATTGAAAATTCAGGATCGAGAAACTCGATCTTGAGATCTCGAACGAAATATCGCGAGAACAAAATGAGATTTCTCTCGGTAAAGTCAGAAAGACCCAGAACAGTCTTTCAGATTTTAATACATTTTGGCTTAAGTTCCCAATAAAGAGAATAGTAGCACTGCCTGCCTCTTTTCTTTTTACTATTTTCCTTCAGTTGAATTATTTAGCAGTGTTGGAGGCAGGACTGTTCCTTTAAACCATGATAGGTATGAGCCAATACAAACCAAAAATTAACCAAACACAGGGGGGGGGGTGGCATTCTTGGGACCCCTGTAAAATTTTTGGGCAATAATACAGGAGACCATAGGGGTTGCAACCAGTGTATCTGAAACCAGGCCTATAAGCCCAGTCTTATCCTTACCCCTTTCTTCATTGGTTAATTTATTTTGTGTGATGGTTTTGGCTATTTTAAATTTGCAGCTTTTACTTTTGAAGTGTTTTTCTGTTATTTTTGCCTGTCTGTACAGATGAGCTTTCAGGACGACCAGTTCAGTGTTATAACCCGTGATGTCAGCATTGAATCCACAAGTAGCAGTGAGGATGGGAGTTCCCTCACCTACTCCTCTGTGTCTGATTTTATACCCCCTCCTCCACACAGCCCACCTCCCCCTCCTCCTCCAGAACCTCAGATCTCCAGGGGAGACCACAGACTTCCTACCGAGGCATCCATTACTGTATCAGCTCACCGGGAAAGTTCATTACCTCCAGCTCCTCCCCCTTTACCTATCCCCCCTGCACCACCGCTGGCACCGCTGGCACATCGTGGGATGCACAGGAGGAGTGAATCAAGTCATATGAGTGTGAAGAGACTGCGTTGGGAGCAGTTGGAAAATTCGGAAGGAACCATTTGGGGACAGGTGAGCTCGGCATATCACAGGGCATATTTATTAAAGACCAGTCCCCACTTTAGTTGAAATGTCCTAGAATGATTTATCCTTCCAGATGTTATAGTATAGTTTTCAGTTATGTACAGAATTCTAAGACAAGACTTTTATTAAAGGGATATTTCAGTTTTGGCTTTTGATGTGTACTACTTTTTTGTAAGACATGGGAACCCTATACTTAGTACAAAATCTTTGATAAAGATAAGTCAGTTCTCTATCATTTTCATGGTGATTTTTCCGCTAGAGAGCAACGTTTCTGCTGGAGTTTGTGGATGATATTTCTCTGCATGGGATGACCCAGTTACCTGTATATTTGTAGTCATTTGTATCTATGAAATAATGTACGTTTGTATATCTTTTTAAACTGAATATCAGCCATTCTAATCATTACAATACATTTATCTGAAAAAGGAGCAATGTGCATGCAAAAGGAGGGACCAGGCTGTTCTCTTTTAATATCACAGTCAATCCATGACATCCTTTCTAAGGAGGTAAAATAAAAAATATAGTCACATGTCTATGAATCCTGATTGAAGACTAGAGTGTAGAATGGAGTTCCCTAAGGCTGTTACCTGTGTCCCGTGGGGACCCAGAAACATGCTCAGGGGCAACAGAGAGCAAGCTGAGGGAGAAGCGTGCACGCAAGGCCTTCTTAACTATGCACAGACAGGCAAGGAAGTGGTGTTCCATGGCCAATGGCAGCACAGGAAAAAATGGGCAGTGGGTGGAGCGTATTGAATTTGAAAAGAATGTGGCCAGTCAACTTCAAATTTTTTCTATGTGCAGCACATTTGCCCAGTGAAGTTTGATATTCCCTGTATAGAAGCTCCAATCTAAAAACCTTTCAGTGAACAAAAAAGATCACATTTTCCCCTAACAAACGGACTTTACTTAACGTTACACATTGATGGAAGCTCCTATCTAAGAACCTTTTAGTAAACAAAACAGATAATATACCCCCCTCCCAAAACAAACTGACTTTACTCAACTTTACAAAACACATTGATGGAATTCTTCTTGTGAATGCTTTGTTGTGTTTTCCAAACAATTTGACTAAACATTAATGATTTGTTGCCCTTTAACCTCAGTGGAGTAATTTTCCCATCTTCCTTTACACCTCTCTCTCTGCAGCTTGGGGAAGATTCCGACTATGAAAAACTGAGCGATATGGTGAAGTACCTGGATTTAGAGCTACACTTTGGCACTCAAAGAACACCACGTGAGCAGTTTTCTTGGTAGACTACAACTATAGTTACTAGGAAAAGTTGTCAGTACTCTAGGATTCCTATAGACACAATGCGCTGTGCTCTGGGCAATGCCATGTACATGGGATTCCTATAGACACAATGTGCTGTACATGGGATTCCTATAGACACAATGCCCTGTACATGGGATTCCTATAGACACAATGCGCTGTACATGGGATTCCTATAGACACAATGCCCTGCACATGGGATTCCTATAGACACAATGCCCTGTACATGGGATTCCTATAGGCACAATGCCCTGTACGTGGGATTCCTATAGACACAATACCCTGTACGTAGGATTCCTATAGACACAATACCCTGTACATGGGATTCCTATAGACACAATGCCCTGTACATGGGATTCCTATAGACACAATGCGCTGTACATGGGACTCCTATAGACACAATGCCCTGTACATGGGATACCTATAGACACAATGCCCTGTACATGGGATTCCTATAGACACAATGCCCTGTTGTCAGGGTTTCCCAATTTAGGAGGAATAGGAGATGGCGTAACAGGAGTTCCCACAGTGAAGAATGCCAGCTACCTACTGGGTGCGGAGTCTAAGACACCACAGGTCTTCACCTAGAGCTTCCGCAAGGAAGTTAGGGTTTAGCTGCTATGATGCCCAGGTCGCGGTCCCAGAGATAGAACACACAGGGGGGAAAAGGCTATAGAAGAAATAGAAGGCTGTTAGGGAAAACGGTGACAACCTTACTGGCTACGAACAGGCAATCAGAAAGGCAGAACAATAACTGTGATTTTAACAGAGGCCTAAAACAAGTACTGACACTCTCAAGGTACTTTTATATTCGGGCAATGAGTAACCTGACAGGCTCCCTTAAATAGAACAGGAGCCTGTCACATGATTGCGGCTGGAAGGAAGAAGAGGCGCGTGACCGTGCCGTGCGCGCTACTGACAGTGTGCATGAGCGCGGTCACGTGAGAAGACATGGCGCTTCCCAGCGCCAGAGGCAGAGCGCCGCAGGAGCGAGGGCCGGTAAGTATTAATCCTAACAGTACCCCCCCTCTCACAGGTACCCTCCGGGGACCCTTTAGGCTTGTCAGGAAACTGAGAATGGAAGGAACGGATCAATCTCGGAGCATGTACTTCAGCAGCATCGACCCAAGAACGTTCTCCAGGGCCGTAACCTTTCCAGTGAACCAAATATTGAAGTTTCTTACCAGAAATGCGAGAATCCAAAATCTTTTGTATTTCGAATTCTTCAGAACCATCAACCAGAATCGGACCAGGTGGAGAGATTTTGGAAGAAAATCGGTTGAAGATAGCTG
>WMED01017405.1:0-13015 GCA_019650415.1 Pipa parva | reverse complement strand
TCTTTGCCAACATGATTGTTGCCTGTATACTTGCTTGAAAGATCACCCCAAAATAAATTTTGTGTTGGCATAGTTATTGTTCAGGATAGTAAATTTGGTCTGCCAATAGCCACAACTTGAGTGTGTATGTGCTTACTGAAAAACTGCATCTAATTTTTTTCATACACAAATATTACACACATATGGCTAATGAGTTTATTGTAAAGTTTGCCTATTATCTGCGTGCTTGGCAGTAGGCTTGACCACCCAGATCATATCTTCTATACAGGGCTGGCTTTTTTGGTGTGCAACCTGCGCAGTCACACAGGGCACAGTTTACTACAGGGGCTCTGCCGCAGCCACCAGCAGGAAGAAATATAAAAAGAAACTAACAGCTGAATCGGCTAGCCAAGAGGAAAGCAACTTTGAAATTGCTAGAGTGTAATTGGAGCGCTATGTTCATCATTCACATAGGGTACCTCCTACCATAAGGCTGGCTCTGCTTCTCTAACCATCTTAAAGAGATAGTATCTTCCTCAAATCAAATTTTTAAATAATCCCTATTTAATTCCTGGTAGATGAAAACTTTGACCAGACTACACTGATTTTATCGAGAGTTATAAAGAGAGCCTGTATTATAGCAAGAAGAAGCTTGTCATTTCCTATTATTTTTTTTCTCTTTCAATATTTATATTTGTTCAGTTCTAATTTTTTAAGTAACCTACATTGCTACAATGTTTTAAAGAAATTATTACATGCAAACAAAAAGCTAACTTGTTGTATATATATATATATATATATATATATATATATATATACAGTATATATATATATATTTTAGTACAAGCACAACTCCAGGTAAAAGGTGCTGAGAAATAGAAATCAGGATAAATATGTCATGGCCATGCTTTTCTTGAAGCTATTTCTAGACAAAACTCCTATAAAAACACTTACGGCATGTTCACTCTCCAGGCGATTACACTGTTCCTCGGGGGCTTCAGGTAACTGTGTTTTGTTGCAGGTAGATTCATGAATGGTGAACTCCACATGGAAAGCAGTGCCAGCAACCACCTTTCAATGAATTTCAATGAAAACATTAGCTAGTGTTCATTTTCAGTTCATTCTAGTTTGAGAATCATTTATAATACAAATGCTCTGAGTTTATCAAATATATTTGTAATAGAAAAACAGTACTGGTTTTAAGGGTTGATTTTAGTATTTACATTTTATACAACCATCTTTTGAACTGGCCGGTTTGTTGCAGAATTCTCTAGTAAAGAGGCATATACATGCCCATTAATGAACAATGGGGGGTGGATTTTGGTTCTCTTTTAATGGTTTCCTTGTTAATATGCTTTTTCAGTTTAAGAAAATTTTTGATTTTTGTTCTTTAAATAATGGACTGATCACTTTAGTGTTAATAAAGCACTGTTAATGTTGACATACCTGCACTCTCCCTCTTGTAATGTTCCCAATAATAAAATGCATGTCTTTTTCGCTTTCCATGTTAAACTTCTGAATGCTCTTTATTGCAACTTCCTGAAATCTAGTGTCATTCAATGGAGTGGGTACTGGGCATCCAGGACATGCGATCCTTTGAGTATCTGGAATAAGGAATGTAATAAAAAGAAACATAGATCACCAACCGTATGAATGTATTTTACTTCTACATTACACTACTAAATAATGCTGAATGATTTCTGAAGGTTATAAAAAAAAGATTATTCTTTAGATTTTTAAATAGCAAATGTTGCAGCCTTGTCTGATGGTGGGATATGCATTTGTCACTATCTGTGGGTCCCTCATATAATAAAATCTCATTTGTTCTAACCCAAGTCCTAACTGGCACCTACCTAAGGGCTTCTAACCCTTACTTGTTCTGTTTCTATGTGCAGGGAACCATTACATCATTCTAGCTATACCAGGCACCTTATACTTTTAACTGGGAGGGGTTGCCCGAGCCTGTCCCTCCCAGGAGATTAGATTGGAGTGTCTCTCTCTTGATGGGAGCAAAGACAAGAGAGTGTAGGTGATACCTTTTATTAGCTAATGAAATAGATAGTAAATGCAAGCTTTCGAGGCTCCTAAGGCCTCTTCATCACCTGCACGCGGACATCAGCATGCACATTAAAGGGATTCCCCTCCCGGCGAGAGCACTCGAGTCTCCTCGCCGGGAGGGGAATCCCTTTAATGCGCTTACTGAATTCCCCCCTTAGCTATGATGTACCAGTTTCTGTATAAAATTGTCATTCTCAGTTCCATATTATTGCCTGATGAAGAGGCCTTAGGAGCCTTGAAAGCTTGCATTTACCATCTATTTTGTTAGCCAATAAAAGGTATCACCTACACTCTCTTGTCTTTGCTTAAATCTATGGCTAACACGGTGCACAACTCTACTTCTCCTGATGGGAGGGAACACTGTCACATACTACTTTGTGTTCGATATAGTCACATGAAAGAATACCTTTTTGAAGGTTGCAATTATACTTGTGAAGCTTTGCAATTCTCCATGGTCTGTGTAACTGGAAAATTACTTTGCATTGTCCAGAAGCCTAAAACAGGAGAAAAGTTATGTAATAAAGACAAAGATTGGGAGACTTTCTAACAGAAAATTACTTTTGCTGATATAGCAAAAGAATCCAGGAACCGGACTGTATTTATCTTTGGTGCTGCCCTAGGCCCTAGTTCTTGTAAATTATAAACAGCTAGTTCTGTCATTAGGGGGGGAATTCACCATTGTGCAAAGTGAGCTCCGAATCCTTCGGCTCACTTCGCACAGACTGTTATGCGCTCACTGATGTCCTGCACGCGGACATCAGTGAGCGCTTTAAAGGGATTCCAGTCTCGGCGAGACCACTCGAGTCGCCTCTTTCAACATTTGAAAGAAATGTTGTTTTGAACCTGCATTTTCATCATTTTTTTTTCAAGAAACCAACAGAAAGCAGTTAATTTCATGAAAGGTTAGGTCTATAAATCTGCATTCATATCAATAAACCTGATATGCCTAGACGGCTAAAGGAGTCTACTTTAAAAAATATATTATTTATGGGGGTATCTGCAAGGTAAAGGTTTGTTTCCCCTGAAAAATTGCAAGGCGTGCATAGTAGGTTTTCATTTTTTTCCAAAAATATTTTAATGAACTCATTTCAGTTAGGATTGTCTCCTGAGAAGGAAAGGGTTTCCACTGAAGCAGATGGGGAGGAATATGGCTTTTTTCACATATTTCACCCTAAATAATCAGCAAGCCAAGAAAAAAACAAAAACAACAAATAAGACACTGAGGGGTTATTCAATAAAGTCCGAATTGTTGCGTATAAGTGCGAATTCACCAGATAAAGACAGTCGCAATAGGCTGTTACAGTCGCAGTCGCGTCTTTATAATGAAAAATTGTCCCAGTTGTGACTTTATTATGGGAAAATTGTCGCAATTTTAACATAAAAAAATTGTTGCAACTTTACAATGGGGAAATTGTCGCAGATTTGCTATGGGAATCCGCTGTTTGCGAATTTGACAGTTGAATTTGCACTTTATTGAATAACTCCCTGAATGTTTAAACTCTGCTGAAAATGCAATAATTTTTTCCCTAGAAGTCATTTTGATCATCCTGCAAAAATCTTTAACACATGCAGTACAAAATGCTTAAAAACTGCTTGTCAAAAACTGGTAAAATAAAATTATGAACCAGCTGGCACTTAAAGGGTTAAATGTATGCTACATGGCTGCCTAAAGTGGCCGTCTTCCTCGTGCATCTAAATTGATTTAAGATCAGCGCAGCCGCATGTTTATATATGCGATTGGAGGTATCAGGAAGCAAACCTGCGCATTTTATTGGTTATATAGAAACTTGCATCTAAATCCATTTCAAATCAGCACAAAAGCGGGTGGCTTTTATGTGTTCTTTTTAAAAAAAAGATGAAGTGGCAACCCTACTAAAATGATCTATATCTCTCCTTTGATTTTGTCAGTATTACTTTAAGCCACTAAAAAAACTCCATGCATACTTACAGCTTCATTTAATTTTTTAGGCTCACAGCTTTCCCAACTTCTCCTGCTCAGGACATGGCAATCTGTTTCCACAACATCCAAAGTGAGATAATATACTGAACCACTCATTGCCTACAAAACAAAATCAAGAATCACATAAACACAATATAGTTGGGGTCAAATCATGGTGGAGTCCCTAACTAGTGAATGTTGGGTCATGGATAGTTTAGGTCCTGGGTACATAATAACACACTGAATATGAGTCCTGATTATATTGCAGATTTTTACACTTTACATATTTGGTTGAATAAACACAGAGATTTAGGGGAAGTTTTCACCTTGGAATTAATTTTAGAGTGTAGCGGCATTAAGAGACCATTGGCAATTTTACTCATGTTTAGTTGGTAAAACGGTTTCCTTCCGTAACCTTGTTTTGGGCTACATCTGCATTCTACCCATCCTACATATAATAACTGGGCTACAGTTGCATCCTACCCATCCTACATATAATAACTGGGCTACAGTTGCATCCTACCCATCCTACATATAATAACTGGGTTACAGTTGCATCCTACCCATCCTACATATAATAACTGGGCTACAGTTGCATCCTACCCATCTTACATATAATAACTGGGCTACAGTTGCACCCTACCCATTTAAACGTAAGCACTGGATGGACTTGAGTCTTTTTTCAGCCTTATAAACTATGTTACTATGTTACATGTAAAATTCCCATAACTCAGAGCTGATTTAGTATTAGTTTAATGCATTTTGCCAGGCTGCTTAAACCAGTTGCAACATGCAAATAAACTGATTTAATATCAGCACCTCTACATGTGGATTTTGTATGAGTTTGGTCTTAAGGGATGAGGTGGCAACTATGGGCTAAGTAACAACTGCATAGATAGAGGCAGTATTCAGCATACAGAAAGAAATAATCTAATGGGTCAATGCCATTATAGATTAAAGGAGAATTATATGAAGCAACTTCCAGGGCTGGGGGGAAGGGGGTTGAGGGGAGATACTAAGCAATTGGTGTTTGAGGTTCCAGCGCTGCCTCTTGCTCTCTGTCCTACCTATGTCTCACTTTGACAGGCAGTGAGTTTTACCCAAGAACCAAATAAAGCCAGCGCAGTGGCAATTTTCTGATGTTAAACTGCTACTGTAAGATTGTCATCTTTGAAGTCGAATTGTTGATTTTTATCAGTTTGTATTGTCTGCGTCTCTGCTTGTTGCAGCCATATTTTATAAACTGGGATTTCTGGAAATATGTATTATCTAAAACTCCATAGAAAACAATCAGACTAGATGGGGGTATGTTTTCTTAACAGGTAAAAAGAAGGCTGCAACAGAGAAGAAAAAATAAACACAAACCTAGACCAATCAGGAATTCGAAGATAACATGTCTACCAATCATATGTAGGGATAACTTCCATGCCAACCCAAATAAGATTTTTTTTCCCCTTTTTCCATTGTTACTGCTCTCTAATCCCCAATGTTACATAAATTTTGAAGAATTTCGGGACACATTTAGTCTAATTTCAGTATGAGAGATAATCATAGATAGCAATCATTTATCAGTTGCATTATTATACATAAATTCTGCATATGAAGAAACAAATATCTTAAATTCTATTCTGTATGTATATACAAATATAATGTCTAGAAAATGCTTCATTAATATATGATAATATACACAATGAAATGACTAAAGGTATTGATCTGTTTTTGCTACTGCTTTACTGCCAATGTTATACTTACGTTAAAATCTTCCTGTGCATCAGAAATACGATGAAGAGCAAACACAAAGCCTTCTCTGCGGATGGAATTCAGCTGGCGCAAGGACATATCAGCTACAGCTTCTACTACAGAGTCATTGCAGGAAAGAGAAGCCAGAGGAGGCAGTTCACCATTGTGGGCAGCCAATGCTCTAGCACTGATCACCTGAGTGCACACTAGCAATAATACTGAAAGCTTCATGTTTGCCAACAGACTCTGAGTAACATGTTCTGTTTTACCCACTTATATATTGATGTGCCAATGGAAATCACATACCACCTTTAGCCTTCGGTAAATATTGGCAGACTAAAAAGTAAAGGACAGAGTCTGCATACAATATTGCAAAGTCAATAAAAATTACTTGCCACAAGTATGTAAACTGTATTCCACAGTATACTGTTTCTAAAAAACAAAAACAAAAAAAAATTTAAAAAACACTATTTTTTATATTTAAAAAGAGAACAGAAAGGTTATGAACAGAGGATACAGGTTATTATAATGTCCTTGGCCTGCTGGATTGTGGGAAACAAGTAAATGTTAGACAAACGTTAGCTAAAAAATAAAATAGGTAAAGAGTTCCAGACTTTAACACTAAGGGGTTATTCACTAAAGTTTGAATAGTTGCGTATAGATACAAATTCGCCAGATAAAGACAGTCGCAATAAGCTGCTACTGTCACAGTCGCATCTTTATAATCAGAATATTGTTGCAGTCGCAACTTTATTATGGGAAAATTGTCTCAATCTTAACATTAAAAAATTGTCGTGACTTTACAATGGGGAAATTACTATGGGAGTCCTCTCGAATTCACACCTTAGTGAATAACCCCCTAAACAAAAAAGAAAAAAAAAGCGCTCTCTGATACAGTGCACACAAAAAGAAATTAATTTTATTAAACAATACAAAAGGTGTTTGAGAAAATATATGCCAGAAGAACGACATAAGCCTTAAAACTTTAAGAACAATTAAATTAATTAACAGTTAACTCCAACTTATCATGATCTGACTTACGATTCCTTCTACATTCTTGGAGACTGACTAGACTTTTAGACATTTATTTTTCTATTGTTTTTTTTTTTTTTTTTTAGACTTTTAGAGTGTTTTTTCCTTTTTTGTTTAGTTCCACTTAGCTCTATTAGTTTGCACCTATTATTCTATTTGATATATATATTATTCTACATATAGTTACTGATTTATCAAACTTATCTAAAAATATAAATCAAATTTTCTATATTGAATTTTCCCATCAGAAATTCTCGATATTACGGATTTTCCATAGAAACAAACAGATTGAAAAGTTTCAATGAAATTTTTGATATCGGGATAACGAAAATTTGATATTGCGATATCGGGAAAAAATTCAATATTTAACTTTCAATATTGCGGTAAACGAATTTTATCTTTGCATAAATTACTATTTGATATCAAAAAAAATTTTCCGTCAAAATGATCAATATTGCAATATCGAATACAGTCATATTTTTAACTTTATAAAAATTTTTTGACATTACATTGTTGTAGTTACACTTCAGCTGAATTCCTTCTGAAAAGTGTAATGAAGATAATAACTGCAATATTTATTGAATGCAATAAAGGAGAAATAAAGTAAAAATATAAAAAAGATTTGTTAAAATACTTACCTTATACAGAGTCAATTGATTACAGTTACAGCATGAGCTGTGCTGTAATTAGCCGGCTCCCGATACTTCTTCACAGCGCTGGCTGACGGCCAGTCAGCACAAAGCTCCTCCCACCCCATTACACCTCGGGTGTTTTAGGGCTTAAACATCATCACATTCATTGTGGGGGCCAATGAGAACACACCCTGCAATGAGTGTGATGATGTAGAAGCCGGGGAAGGAGAAGAAAGAGTTGCGCGCTGGCTTCTCAGTCAGCCAGCACACTGTGCATGAAGTGTCAGCTGCCGGCTAATTACAGCTCATGCTGTGACTGTAATCAATTGGCTCTGTATAAGGCAAGTATTTTAACTGTTGTTTTTTATTTTATTGCTTTAGGCCTCCTTTAATCCCCATGCCAGTTTGTGTGCGGACATCAAAGAACTAATATTCTTGGCAAGCTTGAGAAGCCCTGCATGTTTATAAAACATTGACCTAGCGTATTCTCCCACATGGTAAATTCCTCCTTTTCATCATGGGTGCCAGCAGTTTTTTGTTTTTTTTAAGATAAAGTTTTACTAACTCTATTTAGAGAAGATAACATTCAGCAGGACAAACTGATAAACTGAAATCTATATATCAAATTATTTCTCTTTTCCATGCACTTTATTCCACTGAATTTAAAGGAACCATCAATTGGCTTTCCTTTTTAATATATAATTTAGAAATGTGTTGATACCTCAATCTTCCAGCCACTTTCCCTAAATGCCTCTGCATCTCCTTCACCTGCCACTGTAACTGTCAAGTGAGTGAAAAATTTACAGGAGATCATGGGATTAGCAGTTACTCATGTTCTGAAACATTACAGGGCTGCGAATGATTATTTATGTTATATTATTATTAATATAGTGAAGGAGAAGCTAACTAAGGCTTCTGTCTACAACCAGTTCTGATCAAATTCTGCTACTCTTCAATATTCATGAACTCACTACTCCTTATTCACTTAGTTGCATATTCCCTTGCTTTATAAGTGGACAGCATTGTGGTTTCATCAGTAGTGCAGAAGTAGTGCAGTGTAGTCAGTTCACCAGTAGTAGGTAGTGTTTAGGGTTGTGTAGTGATGCAAGATCCCAAATGAAGCGCACTGACATCGTCCTCACAGTGGCCCACTAAGTGCATGTCATTTTTTTTATATATATTACTGCTCTTTATTTAATGATGTTTTTTAAACTAATTAAAAAAAAATGAGAGAAACAAATCAAAATTGTCCTTTCTGGATTATTTTGAGAGTAAAACATATCTGGAATTTTAAAACCTTGAAGACTTTTTGCAGTTGTTTCATATAAAACTGCTTTGAAAAAGGCTATTTCAAAATCGTTAGGTATGAAACAGTTTAATATCAGGTCTTTCATATAGTGCAAAGGATGAACCAGCAACACACCAGTTAAAGCCTTAGTGCCTGCTCGCTTATAAAGCCAAATGTCCAGCAGACCTCCCAATATCCTGAAAACAGCAAGACAGTCACGGATTTTTTGGGTTCTATCACACAGTTCAATACATGTTCCTCCCCTGTACTGCAGACTTCAGTTCCTGTATTACTGGAAACATGCACTCATTTTTATCCACCAAGTGGTGCTGTATCCCTTTTGCAGATACCACCTACCTTGCTAAAAATACAGGAGCTGCACTGTGCACATAATGCCTTTTTTACAGCATCTGGTTGGGAGCTACATAGGAAAGGGCAGTGTTGCCAACTTAGCTACTTTGTCACTATAGTTAGCGATTTGTATGACCCCCCCCAGCAACTTTTTTTTTTAAAAAGCTACTAGCGACTTTTTCTGGTGGAGATTTTTGGATACTCCACCTGAAGCACCAATCGTTCTGCAGTTACTGTTCCCAACCCCGCCCCAAATCACTGACAGGCAGTCTCACAGTAGCAGCCTCCCTGCTGCAATTAGAGCAGAGAAGAGAGCCACCCCTCTCCAGTGTTGCCAACTTAACGACTTTTATGACCCCACTAATGACTTTTTTTTTTTCAAAAAAGTGACTATTGACAAATCTAGCGATTTTCTCTGGTGTAATGTAATGTAATAGCAAATCCGCAACTTCGACAATTCTCCCATTGTGACAATTCCTAAAGTTGCGACTGCGATAATTTCCATAGTATTGTCATGACTGCAACAATATTTGCATTATACCAAAGGAAGAAAAGAAAAAGACTCTCCTTTGTTTATGTGCACTCAAATTCAAATATTTATTTAGATAAACACAGCAAACCAATCGATGCAAAATAGTACACCATGACATAAATGTAATGCCAGAAAAAACTCACAAAAAGCTAAAAACATTTAAAAACAATTTAAAATATCAGCCCATATAGCAGCAGCTAGCAAATTGGTAATACATTAATATGGAATAAATATCAATGCCTAGTTTTTTTCAATTTTTCAATTTGCAAAGGATGGGGCAGGGGTTGGGAGCATTTGCACAGGATGGGGCAGGGGCAGAGGGAGGGAGCTATCAAACATGCTCAACAATATACTGTATGTATTGCACTGGGATTCATTCTCATACCTTCAGTGACAGGCATTCTGACACCTGAACTGGGATTCATTCAGCCAATCAGCAAACACAATAAAGTACATCTAAATAAATAAATGCATCCTCATTTTACAAAAATATTCATGGTTATGATTTTAATTAGTCTTTATTTCTATACATCAGCAGCTTAGTTTCATTATAATTTTATATATTAATCTATCATTACAAAAGGATGCCCCTTTTAAGTTAAGAGTAATTTACCTATTTAGAAAATGATAAATAAAAATGACAAATGATAAATAAAAAACATTTTTCTTGTTTGCTGCTGCTGCTGTAAGTCCTTTACCACTTATGAAAGTGAAACTACTGGCAGAATGCTGTAATTACAGACAGTGTGAAGCTGATAAGCTGTAACTTCCTGCCAGAACTTTTGCAGTGATATCACAGGTTAGGATTATCATACATATATGGGCGAAATTTATTAAGGGCGAAACGATCGCCTGAAGTTAAATTCCGATCGCGCAATCCGAATTCCGATCGTGCGGTAAAAATTCCGCTTTTAATAAATTTCGCTCTTAATGAAAATGCTAGTGTGGACCTAGCCTAGCTGTACAGTATAGAGACAGTAAAGTAATATAGTGACTTCAGTGGAAAACTAAAGTGCACGTTAGACTAGGGATGATTCTACATGTGAGGTGGAAATATACTAACCGATGCCGCTTCTTCCAGCTCTGACTCCTGCTGCTTGGATTATCCATCTTCTTTCCTTCTGCTTCCAGTGCAAGTTTCCATTTGCCTTATTTTCCCAGCTTCCCCTTCCATCTCCAGGATCATCCTAGCAGTGAGAAGCCAGGGACACTCGGATAATGAATACATTGCATTTAGTGGGAGGAAGACACATGAGTTGTGTGCAGCTTTGTCAGGCTCACTTTACGTTTCCTGGAAGATCATTTAAAGTGTACCCGTCACCTCAAAACTCTAATATCAATTTAGGTTCTACTGATGAAATAAACATATTTGTAAATATTTATGTATTTTTCAAAAATGTACTTTTATACAGTGTTTCTCTCTGTCATCTTCCCTGTCAGCCTGACTTTTCTTTCCTGAGTGTTGGGTAGGCAGGGCTAAAGGATGACTGACATTATAGCTCCTCCAATCAGATCCCTTAAATCACAATCTAGCAGGGATCGAATGCCACCAGCCTACGGAGGGCATACATTGCCTTTTAGCATTGTTTACTTACACTGACAGTGAATAATTTCTGGTTTAATGCTTAGATATCATACACAAAATCATTCAGGAGGGTATCATATGCTCGTGTGAAAAAAAAAACAAAAAAAACCCCAGAAAAATATGCAAAGCGTATGATGTGCATACACTGGGTCCGGAATGCTGTGTGTTGCATTTTGGCCGGCGTATATATGCTGCGCTCAAAATGCGACACACGAGAAGTGATATGAACACCGAGGGAGCATTCACACTGTCGCTGGTCAGTACAATAGAAAAATATTTTTCTTTTTTTTTTCTTTTTCTTCATACCAGCGGAATATGCACTGCACATCATATGCTTGTGTGAACCTAGCCTTAAAATAATTATACTTTGACTGTTTGATAGTGATCTGTAATATATTAACTTAGAATAAATATGAAGCTTGACCCAAAGCACTGACCAGTGCAGTTAGGTGAGGGTCTATATTACAATGATTAATAGCTTTATTCTGAGTTCCAAGTATGCTTTTGATCTAAGTGTATTGTAACCATGTTACAGTAAATTCTGTAACAAATTAAATTTACTTCTGGCTTGTATTGATCAGAACTCATTATTAGGGTATTTCCAACATTATCGCTCCTAATTCTCACTTCATCACAAGGTCACTGGCCACAGCTTATATTGTTAAAAAGTACAGTATTATGTATATATATATATATATATATATATATATATATATATATATTTTATTTATTTATAAAGTGCCACAAGGTTACACAGCACTGTACAATCCAGTATTAATACAGACAAGTTTAAAGTGCGGAATGAAGAACAATTGAAGTAAATTACAAACATATAATCAAGAAAATACATCGCTGTAAGTGCCAAGTCATGACTGAAACAAGAGGATAGAGGTCTGTGCCCCATAGAGATTACAATTTAAGTAGGAGGAAGACTCACATAAACATATAGAAAGGTAACAAGAGCATTAGGATAAAGTGACAGTTCATTTAGCTATAAATGCCAATTAAATAAGAAAATAAATATAGATTTTGAATATAATTGCATAAATATTATTATAGACATGAAAACCAGTGCTAGCGCTCCAAGAGGTAAGATTTTAATTTAGATTTGAAGATATTGATGGATTGTTCTTGGCAGAGGTTGAGGAGTCTGTCATCCTACCCCAGATCTACCTCCTTGCTGAGTTTTTTGCACACACACAGCTATGGGGTATAGACTTGCTGATTTCAAATTGAAACATTGGAAATGTATGTGCATGTGATTCATATGAATAACAAAACAAAAAGTTAAACCTACCGATAATAATTGAGCTCTTTACTGGAATCATTCCTTAACCATGGCAACATCTCTTCTACCTTCAACGGAGTCTCCCCTATTCTGAACAAATCCCTTACCCTACCTCTGAAATTCTCTTAAAACATAAAATAACAGGATGTGCTCCCATACATAGCATATTCTTGTATTTGAATTGGCATAACCCCACTTACACTGTTTATCATTGTATTGTAATAACTAGGGAAGGAAAACCGGGCTAATGACCTCTGGGCTGTACTTGTCATGGTGCCACCCAGAGAGCTCCAATAATCTATGGGGTTGTTAGCAATGAAATAAAAGTTTGTAAAAATGTAAAAAAATAAATATAAAGTAGTGATAATAATTTTAGGATGATATCTCTGATGTTACTTGTCCTTTAAAGATCTTGTCCACTGTGGATTCCTTAGGTGTTGTGCAGGAAATAACTCCATCAGGCAAATAAGGTAGCTTGCATTTCCAATAACTTTATTGTTTCCAAAACTGCAGTACAATTATCATCACATGAAAAGTACCGTATTTTTCGCTCTATAAGACGCAGTTTTTTTCCTCCCAAAGTAGGAGGAA
>WMED01017404.1:0-13015 GCA_019650415.1 Pipa parva | reverse complement strand
CCCCACAACTCCGCTCCCGCACTGTGCTTCCCCCACAACTCCGCTCCCGCACTGTGCTTCCCCCACAACCCCTCTCTCGCACTGTGCTGCCCTCTCCTTACTAGTCCCTACCATGTGAAGGAGGGGGGATGCTATCTTAATACTGATCCCCCCTCCTTAGCGCTGTCCCTACCTGCCTGATCCTTGGGCCAGCTGTTTCTGTTGTAGTGCTTAGTGCAACAGCACCGCTCTCTCCATTCAACTTCCTGCCGCTAACAGGAAGTTACAGGAGGAGGGACGCTGTAGCACTAAGCGCTACAGCAAGGCCAAGGAGTAGGCAGGTAGGGTCAGCGCTAAGGAGAGGGACGATCCCCAAGATAGCACCCTCTCCTGCTGCACCCTAGGCAGCCATCTACCCTGCCTACCCCTAGGCCCGGCTCTGGTTGCAGTATCATATTTAAGCAGATGACATCCACATTTAGAGCTCTTGTCCACTACACAGACCTGCTGGGTCTGTCAGGTTTCTGTGAGCTAAGAATCATATCTGGATTTTTGTCATGTAGGTCTGATCGGACAGATTTTTAGACTGAGGACATCTATCCTTTGTATTGTAGGAAATGAAGTCACATTCTACCATTTTGCTCAATATATAATGTGTGCAAAGGTTTATTAAAATAAATGCTACTCTGCAAGATTGAGGGGGTTATTCACTAAAGTCCAAATTGTTGCGTATGGGTGCGAATTCGCCAGATAAAGACAGTCGCAATAGGCTGCTGTTGTCGCAGTCATGTCTTTATCACGAGAATATTGTCGCATCTTTATAATGAAAATATTGTCGCAGTTGTGACTTTATAATGGGAAAATTGTTGCAATCTTAGCATTAAAGAATTATCGCAACTTTACAATGGGGAAATTGTTGCGTATTTTCTATGGGAATCCGCTGTTAGTGAATAACCCCCCCCGAGTATTTTATCAGCGTCCAAAGATAAAGGAGTTAAGTAAACTATAATCTTTAACTATGATCCTTTGCATTTAGTAATTTATTTAAAAATTTATTCTTTGGAGTTTAGTGACCAGATCTTCCCTTTTAATAGGAAAACATTTAAAAGTAACAAAAGTTGTGCAGAAGCAAATGGTTAAAAGGTTTAAATATGTCAGTGTAACCTGTTTAGTTCTGCAACTTGCTACCAATAAACAAATACAATGTACCTCTAATTTACAGCCACCCATGGAGCATCTGCATATCATACAAAGTCTGACAAGAAAAAAAATCTCTAAATTAATGGCAATGATTTGTAACACTAGCAGTGCAACATCACCTTTTAAAGATGGATCATGTAGAAAAAAAACCAGTAGCACTGGCAGGTAGCTTAGAGCACCATGAATTTATTGGTTTACCATAACCATGTCATGTTTCAGGCACAGCCCAAATGATATAGTCAAGTAATACAATGGCCTTAAAAAGGTAACAGGCCCCCACAATATGACTGGTAAATCTTTCAACAAGATAAAAGTCCACATCTAATCCTTCCTCTCTTTGAGGATATATATTGAGGGGAGTCTAATTCCAAGAGAATGGAACTGACTGGTGAAGTTAAAAGAAATAGGAGTTGGCCTACCTGTAATATTACACATATTCCTGGTCATGTCTGGCAGACTTTTAGTTTAATTGTATACATTAGTATTAAACCTTACCATCCGCATTGGGATTATAATGTTATAAAAACTATTTATAAGAAATGCTTTAAATTATTCCAAAAACTACAATATATTTATTTTAAAGATTGAAACATTAAAAAAAAATCTGAGTGCAATATACCATGTCTGCATAGAATATAGAATTCTATATTAGGCAAATTTCCTAATGTAGTGTAGGGTTCCCACTTCATCACTTTAAAGTGCACCTGTCACCTCAAAACTCTAATACTAATTAAGGCTCTACTAATGAAATAAACATATTTCTAAAAGACACCTTTATACAGCATTTCTCTCTGTCATCTTCCCAGCCAGCCTGCCTTTTCTTTCCAGAGACTGGTTGGGCCGGATTAAATAATGATCAACATTACAGCTCCTCCAATCACATCCCTTAAATCACCATATAGCAGAGATCTGATTGGAGAAGCTATAATGTCAATAACCATTTAGCCCCGTCCAACCCATCTACAGAAGCAAAAGCCAGGCTGACAGGGAAGATTACAGATAAACTCTGTATAAAGTTTCATTTTAAAATGTTTATTTCATTAATAGAACTTAAATTAGTATTAGTTTTGAGGTGACTGGTACACTTTAAAACTGAATGCATATAAAATCTGTTGCATTGCTGATGCAAAGTTAGTTTAAATGCATGCTGCATAGTTGCTTAAAATACTAGTCTGCAACATACATCTAAATTAATTTCAGTTCAGCACTGCATTGTTAGTTTATTTAATGGTTGTTTTGTGAGTTTTTTTTATACTTGTAATTGTTTTTGTTTTAATTTTAGCACTTTTTTAAACTAATTAATTAGCGCTTGGGTTTAAATCTGCTGCTACTTGATTAATGTCTTTTTTGTATTATAGTTAAATGTTTCTTTTTTCTATTTACAGGTGATGTGATGGACATCGATGGGGGTGTTTATGGGGTTGGAGGCCATGGAAGGAGGTCAGCAATTGACCCCTCCAGTTAGGGTCCCTGCCCCCCTTGTCTAAAGTGAGTGGGGTCAGTCTAAGAGACCCGATTTTATTTCTATAGGCCCCCCTATAGCAGGGTGAAGAAGGCAGGGTGAAGGAGCGGCTCCCTTGCTTCCTGCAATTCGGGATCCCCTCACCCAGCTTGGTGCTAAGTGAGGGGTGATGTTGGGGGTCCCTGGGACCCCTACAAAATGGGGTTTATGTAGTTCAAACTATTTCCATAGCACTAATATTACAGTAGGGCTATGGAAATAATTGAGTTCTAAATCATAACTGCTTACTTGCCTGTTAGTGATTATTAACGCTGGATGGGGGTTGATGCTGGGGTGTGGGGTCCTAGCGACCCCTACTAGATCGGGTTTATGCAGTTTAAACTAATTATTTCTATAGAGCTAATATTAAATATTATATTAATATAAAAATTATAATATTAAAATAGCGCTATGGAAATAATTGTGTTTTAAATCATAACCACTTACATGCCAGTTAATGATTACTAGTGTTGGGTGGGGGTGGGAGAGTGATGCTGGGGGAGGTTTGGGGATCCTGTGGACCCCCAGTGTAGGGAATCTTAGTGCTGCATCAATATCAGCATGTATTGCTGCATCGATCACACACTAGCATTGCTTTTAATTGATTGCTAACTTAGGGGGCGGGTACCTAAAGGTCAGGTTACGTCAGGAAAAAGCGCATGTGCGAGAATTCAGAGGCTGGAGCTCGGTAAAGGTAACTTGTACACAGGTGTTACATTACACATTAGTCAAAAATCTGCTGAGAAGGGTACCTTTTCGTGGAAAACAAGTCAGTACATGTAAAACACACACACTTCCTGGTGCGAGAGTTTTGAAATGCTGCTTGTTACAGTATCCCGCTTCACATCAAACAGCTACTGGGGAAAATCACTTCTCACTAAGGTATAGTACGGCATATGTAAAGATGTAATTTGACTCTGGTTCCCCTTTAATCTTGAGAGTTATTTTCGAAATATTGTAAAGCTATACAGAATTACATTTACCAGAATCTGAGTTAGTAGTGGGAATTTTCAGTTCAAAATGGCTGCTTATATGACTCATTCCAGACTGGTGATCCACAAAACACTTTTTTTGTTTATTTGTGTGTTTTACAAAACACACAAATATATATTTATTTTAGTTACAACCCTTGCCTCAGCTTGTGTAACTTAACCTTAGATAGTATCAGCAAAGAGGAATAACTAATCCTTATGGATTATTGAGAGCACAAATGTATTGCAGTTATCAGCATGAATGCACAGCATATGTGTGCTAATATTTTTTTTATAGACTGAATAGGAAAAAATAAGTATGCAGAATTTACAAGGAAACAGATTACAGTTTAGGCTGTACACTTGGGTAAACCTTTACAAGTGTAGTTTGATGTGGTCAGAATAGGAATACATTTTTGCATTCATAAGAGTTTTTTGGCCTTTTTTCAAGAATTTAGTGTTAGCACTGCTGTAGTAAAGAATGACTTGTGTGTCAATTTATAATATGGAAGAAACTGAAGAAGGATAAAAAAGGAACTAGACTTTTTCCTGCAACATGCACCAACAACCAAAATATTGATGTTTTTGATAAAACTCACTTAAAACATCAAATGTTTTCAAATAGAAGAAAAAAATTTAAAAAAAAAAGCTAAGCAAAGCCAAGCACACATTATACAGAGATAGATGGTCATAAAAAAAAATCATCATAATAACAGAATTTATCTGGGGTTCAGTTATTCCCCATATAGCATTGATTCTAAATCAGCTAGGAGAGAAAGAGAAGTAACTATTAAATAGAAACCACAAAACAAAACAGCATTAACACGTCAGAAGAAACCCCAGTTTGTCACGATTCAATGAGTAACCGTCCCAACTCTGAACAACATTTGGAACATCTTACACCAAATCACACAACCTCACATTAATCATTACCCAATAAACAAAAACAATGCCAGATGAGCTACCACTGTCTATTATTTTTAAAGGCCTTTTTTCCCTTTTATCGTAGTTCACAGCTTGCTTATTCCTTCCTTTGCACCAAAGTATTCATATCTGCTACTTGTTCATAGTTCCTTTTTGCAGGTTGTGTAGGCCAGTGATTTTCAACCGGGGTTCCGCGACACACTGGTTGATCGGCATCATTACCCGGCTCATCAGAGAGAGATCGCATCGATCTCTCTCTGATGAGCCGGGTAATGATGCCGATAGCTAATGATTCAATCTCTGTCCCTGCTAACAGTGATCTGACAGCGATCACTGTTAGCAGGGACAGAGACCGCATCATTACCCAGCTCATCAGAGAGAGATCGCAGCCTTGGATCCATCCTCTGTGACCCGTCTGGTATGTAGAGGTCAGTGACGTCACACACGTTATGAGATTTCTAGGGGTTCCGCCAGAAATTTTATTACATCAAAGGGTTCCCCTGAAGAAAAAAGATTGAAAAACACTGGTGTAGGCAGTAGGGTTTTTGTTTACTTACAGAATTTGCAGGACTTTTTTTTTTTTTTTTTTACATTTTTTGTATATTCATAAATTAATATTGTTGTTTAAAGATTATACTCACACTTGC
The DNA here is from genome assembly GCA_019650415.1 of Pipa parva. Classification (NCBI taxonomy): domain Eukaryota; kingdom Metazoa; phylum Chordata; class Amphibia; order Anura; family Pipidae; genus Pipa; species Pipa parva. The sequence goes on along the minus strand of WMED01017404.1, from coordinate 7,793 downwards.
TGTTCCTAAACCAACACTTTATAAAGTATAATATTGTTAATAAGAATGTAGACATGCATAGAAGTACAGATTATTCATGCATGTTTAAGTGAAATATGTAAATACACATCCACAGTAGCTGTCAAGTGGCCAGAAAGGTCACTTTGCACATGCTCATTAGAGACTTGCTCTGTCTGTGCACTCATGTTTTATAATTGTTCTAAAAACCATGCAATCAGCCATCATCAAAATATGTTTAAAAAAAAAAAAAATTTGCTCAGAATGACTGGAAGTCAGTTTGTTACAAAATATTAATAAAAGTATGATTTTGCAATTTCAGATTTTATGACTATTGTTACTAGCTGTTGCATTGTCAACCCATGAAACCGAACCAAAAAAATTTGAACAGTGGAGAAAGAAAAGAAGGTTACATTTTCATTGGCCAAAATACAGCATATGTAAAATAAATATATAATATTTACTTTTCCACATCTTTGAGTGCTTTATTCTTTTCCTTCATTGCTTCCAGCAGAGTGTTACTTTTCTCATTAATCTCTTTTGTGTCTTCTTGTATCTTTTCCTTTTGTACTTCCATATCACGTGAACGTTTTTGTAGGTCGTGTCTGGAAACGAAAAGACAAAACAATTTTTTTTTTTTTTAAACAAGTACTCTTTACACTAGTCACTGGCTAAAGCCCACTTAATGTCTTCTACAGTAACAAGTAAGGTTTTACTTACATGTAGTACTGACAAAGTTGATTCTTCTTTCTGAAAGTTTCATTTTCCACTGTAAGGAATTCTATTGCTTTATTTTTCTCTCCCTCTAATGCATCCTTTTCTTTTTCTACCATTTTGACACGGTTGAGCTATTAAGGGGTAAAAAAAGGTTTTGTTCTTAAAGGGGAAAAGCAAAGTGTTTTTAAAGTTAAAGTAATAGGGGGATATGTATAAAAGTCAATCATTTTTTGACCACTTACTTTACTCTGGGGAAAAAAAAATTTTTGTTTAGTATACCAGTATTGCCTAGTTAAGATTTTATCGCAATGTCAACATTTCTTTTTTTTACTTCTATATTAGCAAAAACATTCATAAATATCCCCCTCAAAGTCCTGTAGAAGAGAGATCAGCATAAACACATGTTTAGTAGGCATTAAGCTTGTGGATAGCTACTGTTGTTTCTGATCAAAAGCAGATTTTGCAAAGATATGCAATACCATATGTTAAAAGGTGTGCTAAATTTGGAGAAGCCTGGCCCTGAGTCTATAGCCATGAATGTTAACATCAGAATATTGAGAAGAATCAAGCCATGCAAATAAATCAGTGTCACTGAGGCACCAATGCCTACCACACTTCCGGCATTTGTGAACATGCACTTTAAATGATCATGTTGTTTTTCACCATTTTGTAATAAATGGGTCGAGCTTTCCAATATAAGGATTTCCTTATCCACTGTCATAACCCATCATCCTCTGTTCCGCCTAATAGTAATTTGCAACCCTGTTAATCAGTCTGCCCTTATTTTCACTAAATTCCCTGCCTCCTCTATCATAGTTTACTCCAAGACCCACTTCCATTCAGATGCAAATCCTCTATGGAATAAAGTTTGTACTACAATGAAAGGATGCATTTGAATAGTATACATTTATGAAAAGTGGAGTTAATGAAACATTTTGATGTAATGTTTATTTGTTAATGAACAAAAGTGTCATCATTCCGCAAGATCAAATATAACATTTAAGCTAGAGTCACACTGATGTATAGCTGCACATTGGTTACAGTTTTTATTTATTAAAAGTGCATAGCAAAAAACCATTGAAAGTAACGACTGATACACGTACAATGTCACATTTGTGTTTCATAGAAAGGAACATGCACCAGAATGCTTCATGTTGGGTTTTTTATCTTATAGATGCAAACAATGCGACCGGATTAGTAGCAATAGGAATTGAACATTAGTGGTCACACAGGGAAGAAAAGTGACATTAAGTGCTATTGCATATGTATGTATAAAATGCATCCAGAAAATATGATTATGTATTTTCACGATGCGTTTTTTAAAAAAATGACGCACACATACATGCTATTGTGTCCCTGGCATTAGCCTTTTTTTTTAGGATAGAATCTAAATATTGGAAAAAGGAAGTATTATTCCATGTTGCCATGTAGTATGTTCTAGCCAAGCCTACAGTAAATTACAGATTAGTTATCTCAGAATAGTTCTCCTCTGCAGGAGGGGTCTTATCTGCGCATGGTCAGGGCTATAAACAGGCTTTTCAGATAGGTGAGGGGGAGGTGGAATTCTGTCTCTCTGTATAGTTTGTGACCTCACTTGGAGGGCTGGGCTTATCGGCACTGCTCAGGAAGAGTCTCTACAGAGAATGGGAGCTAGACCAGGGCTGTTTGATTAAGAGGAGAGAACTCCTGATCCCAAAATAGTTTTTATATTTTAAATGTTTAAATTTAGGTTTATGCTTTATAAATGTAAAATATATGTATAGTTTTGTTCATAACTTTACTTACACTTTAATGTATTTAAAATGGCTGCCGTCAAAGTTTTAAGCTGTGCAAACTTCAGTGGGTCAGTACAGAGACTGCAGAGCGATTCTGGATTTTTTAATACAATGATTGAGGAGGCAAATAGATGTACTACTTATATATGTGTTTGTGTGTAAATACATTAAGTTCTTCTTTAATGGTATACTCACACTGGGTTACTGTTAATAGTGGGGTACCCAAGGGGTCAATTTTGGGCCCTCTTCTCCATTATATTTATAAATGACCTTGTAGAGGGATTGCATAGAAAAATTTACATTTTTTAAAGTAGTTACGGTAATACAAAGGAAGGTAGTATTTTATTACAGATGGATCTAGATACATTGCAGGCTTTGGCAGAAAAGTGGCAAATGAGGTTTAAAGTGTACCTGTCACCTCAAAAAACACTAATACTAATTTAAGTTCTACTAATGAAATAAACATTTTGTAAATATATATGTATTGAAAAAAATTTACCTTTAAACAGCGTTTCTCTGTCATCCTGCCTTTTCTCTTCCGGGTCGGGTGGGGATAAATTATGATTGACATTATAACTCCTCCTATCTGATCTCTGCTAGATCGTGATTTAAGCGATCTGATTGGGGGAGCTATAATGTCAATTATTATTTAGCCCCGCTCACCCGACACATGAGAAAGAAAAGCTGGGCTGACAGGGAAAGTGACAGGGAGAAATTCTATTTAAAGGTACATTTTTAAAAAATACATAGATATTTATAAAAATGTTTATTTACACAACCTAAAGTAGTATTAGTTTTGAGGTGACAGGTACACTTTAACGCTATTAAATGTAAAGTTGTACATATGTGAAGGCAAGATTATTTTCTAAATGGGAGAACACTGGGTGAAAAAAAAGGCATGGAAAAGGATTTGGGAATTTTAGTTGACAAACTTAACCAGCAGCTGCCAAAGGAAATAGGATCATTGGGTGCATCAAAAGGGCATAGATGCACATTACGAGAATATAATTCTACTAACTTACAAAGCACTAGTCAGATCACACAAGGGATAGTCTGTGCCATTTTGGGCACCAGTGTACAAGAAAGATGTAGTTGTATGGGTTTAAAGGCGGGCTACTAAAGTAATAAAAGGAATGGGCAAACTAGAGTACCAAAAAAAAAAAAAAAAAAAAAAAAAAAATTTGGGATGGTTTAGTCTATAAAAAGAAAGAAAAAGAAGGAGGTAACCTAATAACCATATATATAAAAAATTAGGAGTCACTACAGAGATCTCTCCTACAATCTATTTTTGCCAAGAACTGTAAGTTTAAAAAGGATGGCATCCTCTGCATATAGAGGAAAGAAAGTTTCTACAGCAGCATATAAGGGGGTTCTTTACTGTAAGAGCAGTGAGTTGTCATGGTTGATTCCTTTAAAAAGGGTTCAAAAGTGGTTTGGAAGCTTTCCATCAGTGTAAGAACATTATAGGTTATGGGTACTAGATAACGGGAGGTGAGATCTTGATCCAGGGAATTACTCAGATTGCCATATTTGGAGTTGGAAAGGAATTTTTCTCTATAATATATGAGGATAATTTGCTCTTGCCTCGTTGGTTTTTTGCCTTCCTCTGGATCAACACTGCAGGAAAATAGACTGAATAGGATGGACTTGAGTCTTTTTTCAGCCTTATAAACTAGGTTACTAAAAAGAAGGGAAAAAAAGACTTACCTTTTCACCTCTTTGCTCATTTAGTATCTCCACCCTTCGACATAGTATCTGAATGGGCTCCTTTAACCTTTCTGAGCCTATTATATCTTCTAAATATTCCAGCATTCCTTCATCATGTTCAGTCTGACCTTTTGGTTTCATCATTGCAATCTGTTCAACTTCACCCTGTAAAAATCAACCTATTAACAGCAAGCAAAAGCACAATCACAGACAGACTGACAAACAATCCCTTCACAAATTAAAGTTGCAAATGAACAGCAAGCAGACAGTGCATACAAATGATTACCAGATTGACAGAAACAGATTTTATTTTCTGAATATTTTATCTTTTCAGATATTCTTTGTTAGGTAAACAAGTACTCACCCAGTGGCATTATTTTGAATTGAATACATATTTGTGACTTGGGTCCAACAGCCTTATGAAGTAAAGTTTCACGAGATGCTTTATCACCTAAATTATTCTGTGGCTGCAAAGAGTCCTGCACATGGACTTGCATATTGGCTGTTGCCATAACACATGTAAATAAGCTTCTGCCCTGCTTTCATACAGTACACCAACATTTGTAATGCAAGTTTATGGGTGAACCACACATAGCCCTTTATCTCCACAGAAAAAAATGCAGACAACAAAGCGCCTCTTGTGACACTGACATGAAGGACTTGCAAAACACACACAAAAGAATTAATTGTAAAATCTAAAGATAATATTAATGAACAAATGAAAACTTTTTAACCAAAAAAACTAGGACAAGTAAACAGATTTTTATGGCCTTGAAATGAGGGCATTTGCTACATGTGCTTTTTAATATTGTGCTGCATTCATTTGTATGGTACCTCTCAAAAGAAAGCCTACAGGCGGTTTTAGCAGTAAACGGCCTATGGGCTTATTCTCGAGCAATGCTGCTGGCTGTATGATACAAAGAATGACCAGCCATGGAATGAGTCTTGTATGTATGCGAGTGGTCTAATAGTCCATTAACACAAGAAAGACTAACATTCCCATTTTGATTGGTGGGTCAGTTATTTCTACACATCATTGCAGTAAAAATGTTATCTTTTAAAGCTAAATTCCTGACTTTTTTCTTGTGTTTTTCCCTTTGCCAACTGCAGACATTTTATTTTATTTCATAAGCAATCACACCATGTGCCACTGTTTTCAATGTAAATAATACTCATTAAATGCCCCAGAAAGCCAGACAATGTAACAACACTTTTCCAGCAGTTTTTTTTTTTTTTTTTTTTTAACAGCTTGAATGGATTAGTACCAGTTATTCATAGAACTCATGATCTAAAATAAAGATTGCTAAATATTGCACTTCTTGCCGTTAATCACAAAATTTCTTGATAAGGCTGAGGGTGACACTAGCAAATACTCCTCTGCATTTTTGTTTTTTTTTTTAAGTTGCAAGTGAAAAAACACAAGTGAATTTAATGTGCTGTTTAACACTTCAGTTTCTTTTACAAGCATAATTTTTTTGCTAGTGGAGAATGGCACCTGACAAATATTCCACGTGAAAATTATTTAGGTGAGAATTCTCTCATATCTGTATCTGGCAAACATTTATATTGTTCAGTTTTCTTCATAGGAAAATTCTCTTGTAAAGGTACTAGGCTAACATTAACAAAACAGCTTTTCACTCAAGTCTGCTCACTCATTGTTAAAACTAAACAGACTGTCATTTTTATCAACGTGTTTTACGCCACTGCTAAAAAACACAGCATGTAGCATTATAGTGAGAAACCATCCACTGCTATCACTCGTGTGACATCTCAATGGCTCTATATGTATTTTTTGCCCAGTGCTTAAAAAAAAACAAAAACAAAAAAAAAAAACACCATCAGGGACACCTAACAGTATGCAGTTCTGACTAAAGGGGCTGGGGCTCAACTCCCTGACAAGCTTGACTCATAAACCCAACTAGATAGTAGTTTCCCAGAGTCAGAGCAAATTGCATACTGTTAATAGTGAAAACTAGCATTATTGCAGGCTTTGTGGCAAAGTATAACACAGGAGTATTAAACTACATGGATCTGGTGAGAGAAGCAAGACAAATATTCTGTTTTTGCTATAGATTAGAGAAAAACATATCACCTTGGCAGCCACATTTATGTTTCCCAATCTCTTAAATCTAGTAATTAGGAACCAAAAAAACATTTGCATATTGAAAATACACCTACTTGAATCTTGTCCCAATTTGAAAGCATAGAAGCTGCCATTTTCTGCCTGACCTGCCACTCAAACACTACAGGAATGCCCCCTAACAAGCAGGCTCTCCTCCCCTGTCTCCAAATCTCACATGCACTAGCATTATCAGGTTACACAGCATCATCCAATACACTGTGCACCATCTCCCACACCATTCCCTACTGTGCATCCCCCCACTTTTTTTTGACTGGGGAGGCTCAAAACGCATGCTTTACAATGCATGTGCTTTGAGCTCCCTACTCTAGGATCACTTTCACATGACTGCGTGTGCCTCTAGGCTGGGGAGCTCAAAACATATGCGCTTTGAGTCTCCCCAGCCAATAATGCTGACAGCTTCCCCTGTAACTGGGGAAGCTGTCAGCGTTACTGGCTGTGTAACTACACCCCCTCCTTTCCCTGACTTCCTCTCTCCACAACCGACCACAGAGTTGGTTGAACAGCTTCCATCTAGGTATGCTCAGGAGTAGGAACAGGCTTTATGTAAGGAAAAGGATTCTTCACAAGAATATGCTCTCTGAATAGTTCTATGATGTCACAAAAGAGGTGTGGCTTATCAGCACTATAAAGGAAAAGCCTGTATACAGAATAGCTGTGGGAGCAGTGCTGTTTAAACAAGAGGAAAGTACTACTGATCCCAAAATTGTTTTTAGATTTTAATATTTACGTTTGTTTTCTATATGAATACATGTTAAATAAAAATAATGTTTTATTCAAAACTTTCCATACTCTTGAAATAATGACTAGTACTATTCCCTCCACCCTTTTTTATGGTGAAGTTACAGGCAGCATTCAACTAACTGAAGACACTGAACAAAATGCAAATTGTGAGAGTGATGCTATACAAGCGTCTGATGAGTGCAATTGACTCCTAAAACTGTCAGCAATTTCAGATGCTAGCAGTGGATGCAAAATGCCCTAGTGGCATTATGTCTGTAACTTACATTTAAAGCAATTTCTCCAGTAAGGGGAAAATGAAGGGCTGACACTCCAACTGGAATAGCTGAAAAACTCCAAAAGACCTGGGCCTTTCCCTTCAAAAGTAGTTTCACCGTTGCTCAGTTTACACTAGGAGATGAATGAGAATACAACCTTTAAGCAAAGCCCCCACTGCTATATTTCAAATATTTAAGGAGAAGCACACCTTTCATTTAATTTGTAATACAAATGCTAAGAAATTTTATTTTTAAACCTACCATACCAGTGGATCTCAGAAATAAAAACTCAGTTGCCATTGTAGCAGATTCTCAGGAAAACTGTATGGTAAATTTAAAGTTAAGGTGGTAACTGTTTTTCTTCCTCCTACCATAATGATGTGGAAGTTGCCTATAAGTCATAGGTTTAACATTCCTGTGTGATTTTGTCAAATTCAGCAAGTGCAGTAACAGAATTCT
>WMED01017403.1:0-12081 GCA_019650415.1 Pipa parva | reverse complement strand
GTATATATATATATATATATATATATATATAAAAATATATAAATGATATGTTATATATAATTATATATCAATTATATCATTTCAACAATGATATACAGTAGACGTCTGATACACATGTGATACTGAAAATCTTTGGTAATTTATAATATCTTTATGTAAAAAAAAGTTTAAAAAAACCAGATATGATATATTCATTAACGGATTCATCACAAAGTAATCAAAAACAGATATAGATTGTAAGCGGACTTAGATTGTAAGCTCTATGGGGCAGGGACCTCTATCCTTTTGTTTCAGTCATGACCTGGCACTTAGAGTGATGTATTTTCTTGATTATATGCTTGTATTTTCCTTCACTTTTTCATTGTTCTGCACTTTATCCTTGTCTGTATTATTACTGGATTGTACAGCGCTGCATAATCCTTATGGCGCTTTATAAATAAAAATATACATACACACACACACATATTATAACAATACAGACAAATGAAAAATGTTTACCTTCAAAACAGTTAAAGAATAGGAGAGTTGTATGATAGAAATTGAAAAAAAGCAGTTTAAATATTCTTTTATGTTGTTAAAGAAGAACTAAAGCTATACAAGAGTATTTATAACCTGATGAAAAGAGAACAAACCTTTCAAGAGCATGTCTAACTAAACTGTTAGTCCAATTAGAAAGGTATCACCAAATATTGCAATACTCATCTTTATATATATATATATATATATATATATATATATATATATATATATATATATCAATGATATCAATCAATGATACCAATGATATCATTTCAACAATGATATAGATGTCTGATATATATTTGATATTGACACTATTTGGTAATTTGTAATTAGGGATGAGCGATGATACCAATAATCGTTAACAGATTGATAATCGATTTTTGAAATAATCGAGTCGATTATCAGCATCCGATAACGATTATCGTAACGATAATCTGCGTCCTCTCCCTCTCCCAAAAGCACCCACCCCATGCCACCAGCGGGCCCACGATCCTCTCCAACCTTTGCCCTGTGACACGCAGCTGCACCACCACTTCCTCCTGTGCCAGTAAGGAGGGGATCCTGCAGTGTGTGAATGACGAGAAGGAGGTGCGGTGTTTGACTGACAGGAAGGAGGGGCGGTGTGTGACTGATGGGAAGGAGGGGCGGTGTGTGTGTGTGAGAGGGGAGCCCGGGACACGGACAGTGTGTAAGCAGGTCTGACACCCCCTTACCAGTGTAGCTGAATATGGAGGGAGGGGTGCCGGTGCCCACACACGCTGACACGGGCACTCAAGGGGACTGCACACACATCTTTTCAAAGACTACAACTCCCAGTGTCCTTTGCTTGCTGTATGATGGGAGAGGAAGAGGAAGAGGGAAAGGACGACAGCTGATTTCCGGATCCCAGAGTGTGCAATTAACATCTCCCAGCGGCTGCACGATGGCGATTATCAACGATTGTCATCTCGATTCTTACAGGTAATTATTGAATAATCGAGGGGCAACGATTATCTAGATAATCGTGCCGATTTCATGATTATTCGATATTATCGCTCAACAACATTTGAAATATCTTTGTGTCAAAAAAAGAAATGAAAAATACAGATCTGGTATATATTCATTTAAATATTTATTCATCACAAAATAATCAGAAAATGATCTAACAATACAGACAAATAAAAATGTTTACCTACAAAACAATTAAAGAATGGGAGAGTTGTATGACAGAAACTGGAAAAAAAAACAGTTGAAATATTCTTGTATGTTGTTAAAGAAGAACTAAAGCTAAAACAAAAAAAAAAGTGACATATTTAAAAACTTACCTTATATTAAGTTGAACCAATGCAGTCACAGCTTCATCTGTACTGTTATTTCTCTTCATTGAAGCAGACTTCACAGTGCTTAAGCTGACACAGGAGTCAGTGTGAAGGTCTGCCGACGTCTGGAAAAGGGCTCACACATCATCACACTCATTGTGGGGAGAATTCTCTTTGGCCCCGTAATAAATGTGATGACGCTGGAACCCTTTTGCACCACTGATTTGATAAGTGGGTAGAGATTCATGCTGGCTCCTGTGTTAGCCTAAGCACTGTGAAGTTTGTCTCGGTGAAGAGAAATTACAGTACAGATGAAGCTGTTACTGCATCAGGTCACCTTAATAGAAGATACATTTATAATGTGCCATTTTTAACTTTAATTCTCCTTTAAAAGCGCATTATTTACACCTATTGAGAATTTATTGCTGGGAATCTTGGGGCAAACAAAAATACTTAACAAATTATATTTTGGACATCCTTTCTGTGTCTTCACTATAATGATGATGACATAGGGGGTATTCCAGCAAAGAATGAACTTACCCGCCGATCCTTTGCATCAGCTCGCAGAGACTATTATGCGTTCACTGATGTACTGCACGTGTACATCAGTGAAAACTTTAAATAGATTCCAGTCTTAGCGAAGCTTTAAAGCTCCCTTTAAAGCATTCGCTGATGTCCGCATGCAGGACTCAGCGAACGCGTAACAGTCTCTGCGTACTAATGCGAAGGATCGGAGGGTAAGTTTGCTCTTTGCTGAATTACCCCCATAATGTATCTTTCCCTTTCTTCCAGAATGTACATTCACAAGTTGTACCACTTTTGCACATGTGCATATTAACAGTAAATAAGATGAGGTAAGATTGACAGAATTAAAACTGTTTGGATCCACAATCAGTTGGAAGAAGTCTATGCAAGAGACCTTTGGGTAATTCTGTGTGTTTGCCCTTAGCTCCCTAGCGCTAACTACAAAATTATTTTAATTAGTAGCTGGTTGGCCAGGGTAAAGAAAATTATCATCTCAGATAAGTAAACCTTTAGAATTTAAGATAATATGGGTAATAATTACCCATAAATTGACTGAATGTTAGACCTATGATTTAGCCCTGGGCCAGGTTTATGCTAATCCTTAAAGACCACAGTGTTGCCCAAAGTGATTATTTAAAAATGTATGTATATATTTTTCCAGTATTCCTAAATAATTAAGAGAGTGTTATTAATTATTAATGTAAAGAACCACTTGGAGACATAAACTATAAAATATTGTATTTGGCTTTAATAAATCCTTAACACAGTGAACATTGTGAGGGGATGTTGTAAATAATTAGAGAGATTGTGTTTTTGCACATATCATAATTGTCCCAATAAGGAAATAATGCAGTTTGGCATCCACATGGCATATAAAGAAAGTCAAGAAAGAAATAGGAAGACAGTATCATGTCAGCAGAGATTGGACATGGTTTAAAATGAAAATATGAAGAAACAAGAAAAACTGCAATCAAAATAGATTTAAAAAACTCACTTTTTAAAATGTAAATGTTTCTATTAATATCAGTAGTAGTTATGTAATTATATAGTATGGATAGTGGCAGTAAGCTATAACACAAGAACTAAGTGACCATACCAAAGGAATAAAGAACAAGCAGGAGTATAACAAGTGAGGGGACGGCTTGAAGGGAAAATATTATTATATCTTAATAATTATTCCTTATTAAGGTAAAATATACTCTGAAAGACAATACTAAGCAATGCATTGTTAGAAATATATGCATTACACCTTTTCTTATGGTGAATCACTACTAAAGCATTTTTGAAATAAAGGTGATTTGCATCTTTGCATATTATTTGTGCATAGATGAACTGAAAAAAAGAAACTAACAAATGATCTAGGCATCTAATATTAGTTATTTCAATTAATATCAGTTTTCAGAAGGATTTTAAATACAAGCTAGTAATGATTTCAGGAAGTCATTAACATTATCGTCAGATGTTTGCATTTTAAGCATTAGTAATATTCACAGTAAGTATGGGATTCATTTTATAGGAACGATGCTTACATTTTAATGAGGAGACCTTTACAGCTGTACTTCAGCTGGATTTGATTTACAAGTAATCCAGTGTTTTATTAATCGTACTACCTAGAGACCTTTAAAGCTAAGGCAAAGTAGTTTTACAAACCACAGAAATGGTGAAACAGTAGTTCTCCTGGGTGTTTTAAATGGAAAAAGAGAATTTATCATGAATCAGGAAGAGAAATTCAACATGACAGATGAAAACCTGTCTATACACTATTCCACATCTTTACTTTACAAACAAGTTAATGGATATATCCACTTAAGCATGCTAATTTAGTAACATTTTTCATTATCTTTTTTGTCTTTCCTTTTCAATACATGTTTAAGTATATGTCATTTTTCTGTATGAAAAGTTTCCTGCAGATATGATAAATATTTAAATGACTTTTTTTTTGTATTGTATTTGTTCTTTTATATAACTCTACTATATTATGCAGTGCTTTACAGAGGTTTGCCAATCACTTCAGTCTCTGCCCAATAGAGCTTACAATCTAGTTTGCCTATTCAATCACACACACACACATAGACAGACACAGATGTATGTTTTTGGATAGTGGGAGGAAACCAGAGTGCCAGGAGGAAACCCACGCAAGTGTGGGGAGAACATCCAAACTCCATGCAGTTTGTAGTCCAGGGTGGAATTGAACCTAGAATCCAGTGCTGCAAATAAGCAGTCTAACCTCTGAGAAAATTCTATTCTCCAATTCACACATAAAGATGTTAGAATTTGTGGGAGCTACATTCATGTAACTCTTGTTTGCAACACTACGGATGTCCAACTTCTTATTCTGCATTTACAGTTAGGGTTGGATGACCCCTCTGGCTGTAAATCTTTTGACTACTGACGTTTTATTATTGGACACCATATTTTATTGACAGTTAACTTATTTTTGCTGGTTTCAAGACACCCTCTATTCAAAGTATTCTTCCTGAGATATTAGTATATGTTGCAGATCTTTTGAGGTTAACTGTGACTTTACAGGGTCCATCACAGAGATATAGTGAAGTGCAGGAAGACACATAGAGGTAGTACGGGACTGGTTGCCACTGAAAGAACTAAAGCCCATCACAGCCCATTACACCTTCAAAGTCACTGAGGTGTACAGACACTGACAAGTGCAGGAAAGTGCAAAGACAGCAGGGTAGTGGATTCTCCTTACCACAGTGGGATTGGCACATGATAATTCTAAGGTGTGGAGCCTAAGGAGCCTCCATCTTCACCTTTAAACCCCTTTAAGGGGGTGGGGCCTTTGTGAAAAGGAGGCTGCATTCTTCAAGATAACCCCCCACTGGTGGCAGCTGGCTAAAACACTTAGATATTCTGGATGATACAGGAACTGCAGAACTAAAACTCAGGGTAGTGTACCTTCAAGAAGGGAGTAGCTAAACAAAACACTTGAAGCTGTCAGCAAAACCAGTGTAGAAAACAGATCTGAGGATATCCTGGAAAGTTGGGCTGAAGAGCTGACATTCAAGGGTCCACAGGAGAAACTGAAGCTGAAGCAGGACTTCTGAGAATGCAGTAAAACAGAGTAACATCAATCGGTATCACAGCACAGCATTTCTACATTTGGGAGCAGACTTAGAGCTGTAAACCTGGATAACATACCGGCTTACCATGGCAGACTCTTGATTCAGTTGCAGCAACAATGATGCAGAAGAGGAAACATGATCAGGCTCTTGAAAACTTTTTTGCAGGCAATTAAGATTATAAAAAATCCATTGGTTATTTTCCCGGAATGGATTACCCATGCCAATTCCTCACCAGAAAGAAAATGTAGGATATATGCCACCTTTACATGGTCAAAAGGGAATTGCTGAGACACCAAATCAAAGTGGGTAGTGCATTGGTTCAGAAACCTATGGCAAGATTTGGGTTCACCATCATAGCCTAGCGGAGCATGCAAGCAGGCTTAAATGCATTGTAACGCTGCAGGATAATGAGCAGTAGAAACAGTGGCTCACAGGGCATCTAGATGGGCAGGCACCCTTGAAGAATTTGGAGGATTTGCTTCTGTTTATTTTCTTGGTGAATGACAAGATTCACCAGTGACTGGAAATCATGAGGATACTGAGTCCCAACAGAATGTATGGCTCTAGTATTGTGAGACAAAACACTTGGAGCTGTTGCCAAAATCAATCTGGAAAACAAACCCGAAGTTATCCTGGCAAGCTGGGCTGAAGAGATGACAATCAAGGGTCTGCAGGAGAAACTGAAGTTGAAGCAGGACTTCCGACAAGGCACAAGAAGCAGTACAACAAAGTAAAATCAATCAGGATCACAGCACACCATTTCTACATTCAGGAGCAGACATAGGCTCTAATATTTTAAGTGTTGTGTTACAGTGCTCTCCCGCTTTGAATTTGCTGCTGCTGACATCATACATGATGTCAGCGGCTCTGGATTGGCTACCCAACCCAGAAGCACTGGGGAGAATCAGAGCCCCAGCATTTGCCAGCAATAGAACACTTGCAGTACATAGCGGCACTCAGGGAAAGCAATGCCACTCATGACATACAGTATATACAGTATAAAAATATCAATCCTTCAGGGTTTTTGAATTGTTTGAGAATGTAAAAAGGTAATTTAAAAAAATCAGGGAAATTATATAAGGAAGGACTTGGGTTTCATACTGATTATATTATATATTGGGCACGGTATATACTGGGTAGTGATAGGGTTCTGGAAAAAATATTGGAAAATGGGAGTTAAGATTAAAGTTAAAAGAGATGTTAGTATCAGACAGATTAAGCAATAACTACTCCCAATGATACGATGGAGATTACAGACAATTCTACTCTTGGGGTTTTTCACTAAAGTCCGAATTGTTGCATATAGGTGTGAATTCGCCAGATAAAGACAGTCACAATAGGCTGCTACTGTCGCAATTGTGTCTTTATAATGAAAATATTGGTGCAGTCACAACTTTATTATGGGAAAATTGTCGCAATCTTAACATTAAAAAATTGTCACAATTTTACATTGCGGGAATTGTCGTAGATTTACTATGGGAATCCTCTGTTTGAGAATTCGACAGTCAAATTTGCACCTTAGTGAATAACCCCCTCTTTGACTTGGAAAGGTCTCACTGGGGGTAGTTTAAGGTGGAAACCAAATTTTTCCAAAGCTATTGGACCTAACAATGGTCAGATGGTCAGATTAATTTTAAAAAAAATGTATTTTATACAAAAAACGTTTAGTTGGAGATAATTTGAATCTTGATATTATCAAGAACATATTTATCACAAAGGGGGCTTTAACCTACATCTATTGAGTAAAATTGCACATAACTGAGGAACAGGAAATTTTCTATTTATAGCTTCAAGTTATGCTTAAGAGAATTTCCCTTTCAGTGAATATATGATTAAAAGAATAGTAATTTGACCTTTGTAATCCTAAAAGGGTAGACATCAGGCCTCTATTTTGTGATAAACCAGCCATACATTTTATTCCTGAATGAAAATACTCTCTGAAATGTAGTTACCTGATCCTCTAAAAATATCTATACATGCTAAAAAAGTCTTAACAACTATAAAAATTTACTACAACAAAAGAAAATGTTCAACAATATCATTTTATGGTTTCCTGTGGGATAAATAGATTCCATACTGGTGAATCACAGTTTGAAAGCTTTATTATTATAGAAACAAGTAGAAATGTTTTCTTTAATTAAGTGAATAACACCCATTGGATTTTAATTTTTCAATGGTGTAACATCTTACCAAATGACTTTAATATGGAACAGCTATTGTTCACCTCATGTAAAATAAATGTAAAGCCTTTATGAGTTAGGTACTCTGCTACAATAATTTTAGCATTTGTGGATGTGTTTAAGCTTAGTACACTTAGTACATATTCTCTTTGAAATAGATGTATGAGAATACTGCTTTAAAACAAACCACAAAATCAGGAAATAGAGCAAAAATGCATAAAAAAAGAGGATACATGTGATTGTGTAGCAAAATCCTTCTAAGAGCTTTTTTCTCAGTGGGGAGAGGATACCATTTTTCTGATATATCAGTAAGTAAATATCTATGGAATTATCAATATTTAATAGCATATAATAATATTCACCCAGATTACTGCATGTTGGTTGTTTGCACAAAAAGAACACATAAAATAATACCATGTTTTTTTTCAAATATTCATAACAGAAATTAAAATATGGTTGAATCATCACAGAGTGTAAGATATGTTTTAGTTTTTTACTTGTATTCATAATATTTTTTGTTCTATTTGACATGCATGCACAATAAACTACAAAACATACACACAAACACATATATAAGTAGTACACATATCTGCCTCCTAAATCATTGTATTAAGAAATCCAGAATCACTCTGCAGTCTCTGTACTGACCCACTGAAGTCTGCACAGGTTAAAACTCTGAGGGCAGCCATTTTGAATAAATTAAGCATGCTAATCCTGACCTGTGATATCACTGCAGAAGTACTGGCAGGAAGCTACAGCTTATCAGCTTCACACTGCCTGTAATTACTACACTCTGCCAGTACTTTCACTCTCATAAGTGGTAAAGGACTTACAACAGCAGCAAACAAGGAAAACATTTTGTACTATCATTTTATAAATAGGTAAATAGATAAGATATAGATCGTGATGTTGGCAAAACCAAGTGGGTGCTTGAATGCACCCGATTGTGCTTGCTGCTAAGTGCAAGCAAGTAAAAGCATTTAATTTGTTATGCTAACATCACAACCTTACATGCTCAGTGATTGCATCTCTGTGGCTTATCCATTTGTATTTGACACCCATCCATCTCCATTTGCAAGCATGGATGGTTGTTTTCAAGTGCTTTTTTTTTTTTTTTTGCTAACATCACAACCTTACATGCTTAGTGATTTCGTGATTTCATCTTTGTGGCTTCTCCACAAAATTGAAATACATATGGAAATATTTGCTAAATTTTTTATTTTAGCTTTAGTTTTCCTTTAACCAGTCCCCCTCCCCCCTCTCTCAGCCCTGTGGCTGCTCCCAGGTGTTCCCTGCTCTGGTCTATCTTACTGCTCACACCCCCTCTTTTCTCCTGCTTTATCTGATTTAGCGTGTAGCACTGCAGCTTCTTACTGTCCCTCTCTCCCAGCACTGCTTTGAATTCCTGTGGGCGGATCACAGAAACAGCACTGGGGGAGAGAAACACTAGATCAGATACAGCTAGACTGGGAGAGAAGAAAGATAAGATAGTGCCCCCTCCATTGGTTAAGGAATTGAGTAGGTGGGTTTAAGGAAGGTCACTACATACTTCCCTTATCTCCCCAGCATGTTTCAGCTGCTCCTGCGCCACGCCATGGTCATCCACCACTGCCTCTGAGAGGGTTGGGGGAGAGGCAGTTGGGTAATCTCCATCCCATTTTATGCAGGCAAGTGAAAAAAAATATCAGGAATCAGCTAGCAATTCATAGGTTATTAAAGGTACAGTTTTATTTATTTATTGGTGCTTTAGTGTCCCTTTAAATAATGCATTGGGCAAAAACCAAATGCAAAATTAGGATCAAATTATCTTTACTAAGTGCTTACTACATTTATTGGAAATGGCTCTTAAAGTACATGCAATCTATTATTTTATATAATTTATTATTAATATTATTATTCTAAAAATATTAAGTAAATAGACAGAGATATTTATATATTGAGATGCAAGAAACTAAATTGCAAAACAGTACACTGCAGTTAAATAGTGTTACAATATGTAAATTTGACAAACAGGTTCACTTTATTGCAGCATAATTTGTTTTATTTCATGAGCATTATGATTCAAACAAACTAATATAAATAAAATAAATATGTGAATGGTTAAACTGTAATGAAGGGTGCATGCATATATAGGCAGTGTACTATTAACTATTAGGATTTTTTTTCTAATAGCCTGCATATCTAACTTTTCTTTCTTATACACTGTGAGCCTCCCGCATTAGATGAATGTGAATCCAATAATGCACACATCTTTGGCAGTATATTCTGCCATTTTTCAAATATACAGTACTTCCATTCAGTTCTACTTTGCTGGTACGCTATTCTACCCTTCATTTTACAAAGCCATTTGGAGATTCTGTTCAAGATAATTTTTATTTGTTATTTAAAAACATCCATAATTTGTTGAATGCACTAGCAATCATGAAACTGTCTTTAAAAGCCTTCTGAATGTCTGCTGAAGTCATAACATCATGTCTCTAGCATGTGTCAAGGTTTCCAGTTTTTGTAATAGTCTTGGTCATGACTATTCCACACATGTGAAACATTATTTTATCTTATCTACAATAAATCTTAATCTGTCCATAGAATATACTGAATATATCTATAAAGATTATTTTTATGTTTATTAGTTTTATTCTTGGGATCCATCCATTCAGGTTAACATTATGGGGGTTATTGGCTAAAGTGCGAATTCACTTCGAGTGGCTACACTCTTATTTTTTTTTTACTCTTTATTAACTAGACAGTGAATTCCCTTAAAAAAATCCATGACTGCAATAATATTCCCATAATAAAGTCATGACCACATCAGTAGCAGTCCATTGTGTAGTGTGCGACTGTTGTTTGCTGGTGAATTCGCCACATCGCAGAATTTGCAGACTACTCAAATATGGTTAAGTGCTGAATTCACACCTTTACAACACAATTCAGACTTTAGTCAATAACCCCCTAGATGTAGACAACTACACTAGACACTTATGGAGAGGACTATTTCTGAACATAGTTTGTGTGCTAAAATGGAAGCTTTGGTTTACTTGTAGTGAGGCTTCCAGTATCTCCAAGTAACTGCTAAAGCTGTGTTTATCTTACAGTTATTAGCTTATTAACGCGCTTGTTTCTTTTTTACTTATCACAAAAGGAAAAGATCTCTACCCGCTCAACTGCTGCTGTATTTTCATCAAGGGTATGTACAGTATGTATCATTGTATGTATAATTTTATTTATAATGCTCCACAAATTTATATAGTGCTGTATATTTCAGCAATACAAATATAATACAGACATGGGAAAAATGCATTATACAATACAAGGGTGAACTAAAGTGCTCGATATAGTATATCATATTGTTAAAACTAGTTATCTTTATTAGTTCCATTAAAAGGTAATAATAAAAGTGAATTCACCTAGTCTTATACTATGCACCACAATAAAGGTTGTCAGTTATTCTAAATGGTACTACCCAGCTATTCTGGGTTTCCCAACATCAACCTGTAAGGAAAAAGATTGATGATTCCCTGCCTGGTCCTTGATTTCCCCCTCCCCCTTAGGGGTAATAACCAACAAGATTGGTGCTCCCTGATTCAACCTAAGTGGAAAGAAAGGGTTAGTCTTTTAAAATTAAAATAGGATCCTATAACAAATGCTTTCCAGACTTATTTCAGCCCTGAAAGTAGAAAAGTGCAAAGTAAGTTGCTGGGTAGCCGCTTATTGAAAATTCTCAATGCGCATTGATATACAAGCTTTTTCAAAGTAAGTGTATTCTGCCTCTCTCAAAAGCAAAAGATCAATAGCCACTACTTGCTGTTTGGCTGGGTTGTTTTTACCCTCAGTGGAAAATGGGAGTGATTCTGCTGATCATGTGTTTTCCAAGTGGTAGGAGCCTTCTACCTTCATGAGGGTTGTGATCAATTAGTATTGCCGCATCAAGTATCAAAGTGTATCAATTCTTCATAGGGTGAATACACCATAAGGAGTTCTGGTGAACTTTTGGGTGAATGCTTCCTAATTGCTGCTTCATTCAGGGCAGTTCTTAAAAGAATCAATAATTATTTTTTATTTGTTATTTGTTTAGTGTAGCTATATCTTTAAAGTCCAGAATAAGTCTGTATTTAAGAAAAATTTGGTTCATAGTGCCAATGATGAAAAAATGCTTCTATCATCCATATGTAATGGTATAAGATAATATGCCTTTTTACCCATTATGTAAACATTTTCTTCAACAAACAGTAAATTTTCTATCTACCCACATCAGCAAGCACTCAGCATATATAAGTTATTATGATCATGACAAGCTTTATTTAAGCATGCACCTAATGGGATTTAGTTTAATTCATTAAGATTATTAAGGAAAATTATAATACTATATTGAAAATAAACCACAACTTCATATATAGAAATCATAAAAGTGGAAGTCGCATTGTGTCATATTTTTCTCAATTATTTTTCTTGGATATACAGTAGAACATTATTTGGATT
>WMED01017402.1:0-13015 GCA_019650415.1 Pipa parva | reverse complement strand
TTTCATGATTGCACTATTTCAAATTATTCTAATTCGTTGACCAGCACTTGTATATTGCTGATATTTCACTAGTGTGAACAGGTTAAAAATCTTTTCAAATTTTATAAATATCATAAATATACTGTATAGATTTGAGCAAAGGGCACCAGCACTTTCTAATGCATCCTACATTTTGGTCCTTATGTAGGATGTTTCTTAAGTGCAGAAACTAATCCCACCTACAAGGAATCTATCTACTATAAAAAATATAACTTCATCATGCCTTGCAGCACTGTGATCCTGGATTCAATTCCACCCTGGACTTCATCTGCATGGAGTTTGTATGTTCTCCCCGCACTTGCGTGGGTTTCCTCCAGGCACTCCAGTTTCCTCCCACAATCCAAAAACATACATCTGTGTGTGTGAGACAAAATAGGGAAAAACTAGATTTTAAGCTCCATGGGGCAGGGACTGAAGTGAATGATGAATCTCTGTAAAGCGCTGCATAAAATAGTAGTGCTATATGTATGTATGTATGTATAATTTTATTTATAAAGCGCCACAAATTTACGCAGCGCTGTACAATTCAACGATTCAAGTACAATACAAACAAGGGAAAAGTGCATTAAGCAATACAAGTAAAATAAAGCAAGGGTACAACAAATTAAGTGCTAGGTAGTGATTGACACAAGTGGTTGGAGGTCCCTGCCCCAAGGAGCTTACAATCTAAGTGAGAGGAAGAATAAGTCCTTATTCCTATATAATAATATATAAGAATGAATTAATAATAATAATAAGTCCTTAAACTCTATATTATAATACTAAATAAAAAATGAAGGAGCAGTTTGGGCATGTTAAACCATAATCCCCAATAAAGAAGTCTTTGACTCCCTGGATTCTTGAGTTAAAATGCAGGTTTTAGTTTATGAAATTAACTAATAGTCAGTTGCATTATTCAAATTAAAATGTAAGCTTACAAGGATGTCATCCTGAAAGCAGAGTCATCCCTTTAAACCTCAGGACCATGATTAAAAATTACTTTATAAATATAGATAAAATAAAGATGATAAAATATTTGATTATTTTTTCATTTTAGGCATTGATATCCTCAATAAACGTAAATTGAAATGCTAGCTCTTCCGAATTCTTTAAATTATGGTTTATCAATAAACAGCCCTGTGCTAGCAGGTTTGGTTTCTTTTGGTATTTTGAAAGTGGTGCTGGATTAAGACTGATGGGGGATATTTATCAAAGTCGAATAAAAATTTGACTGGTATGTCTATATCGTTATACCGCTAAATAGGGGAAAATATTGATGTCGCCCATATCAATATTTGTTAAGCTCCTTCCATCCTTTTTTATTCACAACAATGTGATCGCCTGGTTGAGGGGGTGACAAAAACCCATCATTCCCTATGGGGATTGTTTTGAAAAAGATTTTAGGGGGGGGTTATTCACTAAGGTGCAAATTTGACTGTCGAATTTGCAAACCACAGATTCCCATAGCAAATCCGCGACAATTTCCCCATTTTAAAGTCACGACAATTTTTCAATGTTAAGATTGAAATTTTCCCATAATAAAGTCTCTACTGCGACAATATTCTCATTATAAAGACGTGACTGCAACAGTAGCAGCCTATTGCGACTGTCTTTATCTGGCAAATTCGCAACAAGTCAGACTTTAGTGAATAACCCCCTTAAGTCCCTGTCAAAAAGATCTTCAATATAAAAATCAATATTGATCGAAAGAGGAGCTCAACTGAAAGCAATGTAAAGCATAGCTGTATTAAGGCATCAATATTTATTTATATTGTTCTTTTTCGATGGTGGTTAATTTTATTCAGCACCACCTAAATCAGTTGAAAATGATAATGCAGGGGAAACAAAGTAACAGCAATAATGCAGCGAAAATGACAAAACAGATCAAATAGAGGTTAAAAGGTCAAAATGACCTTGATAAATATCCTGAATATGTGTGAAACAGGTCTTTCTTTTGTATAGAACTTTAGAACTGTGCTTTATTTCTTTAATAAGCTCTGCCATAAAGCAGTTCAACCATCCTAGCTTAGCCAAAGTAGGTTTTGTTTATAACTAAACTGTAAGTTAGAGTTCAATCATATTCCTGTGATACTGATCATCTTCTCTCACAAGGCTGATACTGTAGAGCAGAATCATTGATAGATTGCTATTTATTGGAGACCTTAGGTATTACTCAATAAAACTGACTGCAGAGTCCATCAAGGAACTGTAGGATCAAAACTCTATTTTACAATTTTGTTAATTAGCAATTATTTAGCATAAAACAACATTTTCTATTAGTGATTATATTTTTTGGCTAGTTTTCTGCTTTGGCAGTTATTCTACTGTCACCTTCTTCTTCTTATCCGTTCAATCGCAATTGATTCTCAGCTACTCACTGAATCAACGTTCTCCATCCTTGTCAATCATACACAGCTTCTTTTATTTCAGCAAATGCCATATTTGTATCCTCATGATGGTGTCAAGGCAATGAGTTCTTGGCCAGCCTTGTCCTCTACGTCCACTTATCATTCCGAGCATGATGTCTTTCTCTAAGGAGCGGTTTCTCATCACATGGCCGAAATAGGCTAATCGCTGTTTGGTGATTCTGGCTTCTAATGAAAGGTTTGGATTGGTTCACTACAGGCCTTCGAGATTGGTGAAATGCGCTATCCACCAAATTTGTAGGAGTCTCCTCCAGCACCACAGCTCAAAAGCATCAATTTTCCTCCTGTATGATTTCTTCGTGGTCCATGTTTCGCCTCCATATATTGCAATTGGAAACACAATGGCATTGACTAATCTGCATTTTTTTTTGGAGGATGAAGTCTCTGGTCTTCCAAATTTTATTCATGGACACCATCACATCATGTTCCAGTGCTAATTGATGCTTAATTTCAGGGGTGCAGTAGCCATCACAGTCTATGTTGGAGCAGAGGGATATAAACTTATCCCCCTCTTCAATCTCTTCACCATTCATCTTAACGCTGATGTTCTTATTTACAGCTGTGTTCATGATCTTTGTCTTTTTCATGCAGGTCAGCTTTCTTGCTTTCGTCTTTTACTCTCATGAGCAATTGCTCCAGGTGTAACTTACTTTCTGCTAATAGAGTGGTATCGTCGGCATATTTGAGGTTATTAATGTTTCTTTCTCCAGTTTTTACGCGGATGTTTGGCTCATCCAGTCCTGCCCTGTGCATGACCATTACGGTATAGAGGTTGAAACTTAGGGATGACAGAATGCATCCTTGTTGTGTCCCTTTACTGATCTTGAACCAGTCAGTGTCACCGTATGTTGTTCTTACTGTGGCTTTATAGTTGTGATATAATGACTAATGAAGAGGTCAGTCAGGTGTGATTCCTGGCAAAACGTGTACAGTCTGAGTATTTTGTCATTGGCTTTTATTCATTTCTCATTTGTGAGTATATATACTTCAATAAAACTGTTAAATTTTTAATACAGTCTGCACTATGGGTCCTATGCTTCATTCATAGATAATAGGACCACACCACTATAAGGAACATCCATTTGGAGGTTGGATTATTTAAAGTGTTAATACTAAGCACTTTCTGGTGAGTGCCTTCAATAAGGGGGGTTCATCATTAACCTCCCTGCTCTGGATTCGTATCTGCACGTGATAAGGATACTGTTATCATCCTCACCAACATCCAATATATTTTAAAGTCACTCATTTTCATAGAAAGTAATGTTTTTTTCACAGTGATATTAATGTTCACATTGGACACTTATCAGCATTAACAGCATCCACTTCAAGTGTCTCATTACCACTATAATACATCACTTATCTTTAACACAGTGTTGTCTCATTGTTGCATATATTCCATCACAGTATTACACTAGTGGAGTCTCTCCCTATTCATATTATTTATTCCAGCGCTGTCTTTTTTCCGACTGATCATTTCAGCATCGTACTCCTGATTTCTGCCTGGGGATCTTTGGTAGAGTTCCTTTCTTTTCATTTGGTTCAGCGTGGAAGTTTTAGGGGGGAATTCACCATTGAGCGAAGTGAGCTCCGAATCCTTCGGCTCACTTTGCACATGGTGTTATGCGCTCGCTGATGTCCTGCACGCGGACATCAGCAAATGCTTTAAAGGGATTCCAGTCTCGGTGAGACCAAAAGAATTGCCTTGCCGAGACTGGAATCCCTTTAAAGCGCTCGCTGATGTCCGTGTGCAGGACATCAGCCAGCGTATAACACCATGTGTGAAGTGAGCCAAAGGATTCGGAGCTCACTTCACTCAATGGTGAATTCACCCCTTAAAAGATAAGGTTTCCTTTGGATCCTTTTTTTGGACTTTTTATTTATTTCATTTCTATTTCAATAATATTTTTATTTGAATCTTTTGCATTATTTACAACAGTTACAACTTTTGGAATGGATTCATTTAAACTTTTATATTGAATTAAAGAAATAAATCTTATGAAACATCTTTTTTTTGTTGGGGAAAGGGGGGAGGGGTTGACCACATGGGGAAAGAGGGAAAAAGGGTATTTCAGTGGTAATAGTGAGAAAAATATAGTGTGAGCAAAAAAAAAAAAAGTATTTTTGGTGTAGATGTTCGGTAAGGTGGGGGAGTGGTGAAGGAGGGACATAGGGTTTGCATTGCATAGTTCGCTGTTCTGCCATTTTTTTATCTATTATTGCTTGTGGTATACGAGTCTTTATTCCTCAATGGTTTTGTCACTGAGGTGTCACAATGTCCAGTTTGTAATTGACGATCCTACGCTGTGGTTTGCTAGTGCCGCTGCTGCTTCGTAGTGTGCATTGGTGTCCACTTCTTTGATCACCTGTTGTATTGTTGGGATTCTGGTGGTTTTCCTCATATCTATTTTCTCCCTTGGACTTTTTAAGGACTTAATTTTTGACTAACTTATATATCATCTTCATTTTATATATATATATATATATATATATATATATATATATATATAGTTTGTGAATTTCACATCATACTAATTATTTATATTTCTGGCACTATACCTTTCATATATAGATTACCTTTATCTATATTTTCATTTCTGTGGTTGTACGCCAATTTCTTGGAAGCATTTCCATAGTTTGCCATGCTGAATGACGTCAAAGGCCTTTGCGTAATCGATGAAGCAGATGTATAGCTTCTTTTGATATTCTTGTGCTTTCTCCATAACCCACTGTAGGTTTGCTATGTGTCTCGAGTACTTCTTCCTTATCAGAATCCAGACTGCACCTCAGGCAATTTCCTTTCGATGGTTTGAGTTAAACAGTTCTGGATGATCTTAAGAAGAATTTTAATGACATGTGGGATCAAAGCAATCATTCTATAATTCCCACAGTGCTTCATGTCCCATATCTTTGGTATTGGTATGAACACAGACTGCTTCCACTCAGTTGGCCACTGTCTGGTTTTCATTATACTTTGGCACAGTGATGTGAGTGCTGTTGTTGGTATTAGCTTCAGTAGTTACACTGGTATACCATTGATTCCTGGGGCTTTGTGACTGATAGACTATGACTAAGCGCATCTGTGCGAAACGCGTTAGGTGCTATTCCTGATTTTTATGACTATGTACCTGCTTTTAAAGTGAATGATAAATAAATCATCATTGTTTTTATACCTGGATTGCTGGAGATTTTGTGTTCGATGCTGTGTCTTTGGATTTGAGTTATTTCATACTCCTGAGCACCCAGATTTCTACACCTGAGAGGCATTTTCACTACAAAGGGATAGAGCAGCTTATTTGGTATGTGTGCCATAGATGGTGTCCGCACCTTCTTCACATGTTCATAAAGCTCCCTCATATGACCCTTCTTTTGCACTTCTTCCATTTTCTCACATTGGCCATTCCAATATTCCTCTTTGTCTCTCCTGGCTTCATGTTGGAACTCTGCAGTCAGTGTACTGATCTCTTCTCATTTCCTACTGCTTCTGTCTTCCTATGTTTCTCAGTGATTCTGATGGTCTTGGCAAACCATCGAGCAGAGAGTCAAATTTTAAGATTGATGCAAATGTTTCAACCTCCTCTATGGAGTAAAAGTAAGTTTGTATCTTTTGTAAGCAAATTCCGTTCTTGGTGCATGTAAAAAATACAAAATGATGTATGTATAATTTTATTTTTAAAGTGCCACAAAACATACGCAGCACTGTACAGTTCAATAATAAAAATATAATACAGACATGGGTCTCTTACGTTTGTATTTTGGGGATTGAATTGCATGGGGCATATTTACAAAAGAAACAATAAGTGTTTCTACTAAGTATGTTCTTTAGTATATGTCAGTATAGTAATTAGTACTATTTATGTATATATCCATTTTTTTTCCACATTAATTTTGCTGGACTATTAGCCACTCCTGATCTTTTGTGGTTAAAACTGCAAAATCATTTTAGAAAGTGTCAGAAAGGATCAGAAAGTTCCAAAACTGCACCTTGAGTAAAGCAGGGAATCCGAGATTATTTAGTTAACATAGTTGGTTTTATTCAATTCATACAGAAAGTCTTAAAAAGACATCTTACATTTAAGTATAAATTATAAACAATTTTTGCAAAGGCTGCAAAAATATTTCAGCAAAGGAATAGAAACATACCTGTAGGGTTATTGGGTTTTAAAATATTTTATTTCTTCATCCCATTTACATTTATAAAGAAACATTTATGTAATCCCAACTCGATCCCCAAACTCAGCAAATCGTTTAGATTTGCAGAAAATGCTACAATGTACATGTCTTCATTTGCTTCTAATCACAGAGACTTAGGCACAAGAGGTTCTTAAACATTGGAGATGAATTCAAATGTTTTAAAATGCAATGAACTTCCACATTTTATCAGTTTTGAGTTGCTTTGCAAATGTAAGCCTGGAATACATTTAGGATAAGTCCCAGAGAGACAGAGTAAAAATGAAAAAATACTGCAAAACAGCTGATTTTAAGCAATTTAAGATGACTTTCCGTATTTCTTTCAGTCTCATATTGCTGAAACCAGAGTTTCAGCAAAGTAAACCGTAAGTTTGTTTTACTTAATCAGCAATCTTAATTTCAGATCGGAAGCCTTTACACCAGCATTTATATTTATTTCATTGAAAACAAATCCAGGACACTGAAATCTATAATCAAATATTAAGATAATGGAGTCTAGGTCCATTTGTGCCACATAAATGGAAGATTCCTAACTTCAGGCACTATCGTTCACATTATTTATATTATGGGCAATGTGGGGGGGAGGACATTATTACAGTATATATGCAGTGAAATCACACTTTTGATTTCTCAATACTTCTGGAGAAGGGCACTCCATCAATTGATATAGGAACTACCTTCCCTTGAAAAAAAGAGGCTAACTACACTTGCCCTATCAGCCATTCCACCACTTGGGCCACCCCCTTATGTAAAAAAAATTTGGCTGAACCACAGAAAAAGATAGGCTGAAAACAAACTACCTCCCAGAATACCTCTGGGGTGGAAATTTAAAAAATAAGCCATTCAATGTTTCTCACAAGTCTAAAGCATGCAAACTTGAAACAAATTGTATTTCAGGAAGGATATTCCAAAAAGGAATCAGCAATTAATACCTCGTCATGCTTTCAGTCATATGTATCACATATCACACACCAGGGGGCGGAATTTATTAAAGTCGGAAAAGCCTTTTCGGCTTTTTTGACTTTAATCAGGAGAATGCTTTCAAGTTTCTCCCAGTAAGTATCGTGAGATTTGCATCGTGCGATACTTACCATGACAAACTTTTTAAAATTAAATATATCCATGGAAAGGGTAGCCATAGAGTATAGCCACCTCTCCATATAGTATAGCCACCTCTCCATACAGTATAGCCACCTCTCCATACAGTATAGCTACCTCTCCATACAGTATAGCTACCTCTCCATACAATATAGCTACCTCTCCATACAGTATAGCTGCCTCTCCATACAGTATAGCCGCCTCTCCATACAGTATAGCTACCTCTCCATACAGTATAGCTACCTCTCCATACAGTATAGCTACTTCTCCATACAGTATAGCTACCTTTCCATGTATATATCCAATAAAAAAAAGTTTCTCACAGCAATTATCACACGAGTTTAATCTCACTATATTTACCTGGAGAAACTTCAAAGCATTCTCCAGAGTTATTAAATTTGTAAAAGCACAAACGGCTTTTCCGAATTTAATAAATTTCACCCCTCAGGAATCATCCATCATTCAAGATACATGGCTTTGCTTGTTCATGTTTCTTGATGAATTACAGATGACTTTGGGGGACCATTTGACAAAAACACATAGCATTTACATAAATGGATTTTAAAGGTGTTTGGCATAAGATACAAAAAAGATAAGCAGAACAATCATGAACAAGAAAACATAATACCATGAAATTTATATGCTGCATACTCTAATCAGAGGACTGCAAAGGTCAGTCTTGGTTGTTGTAAGCAGATGGAGCAATTTAATATAGACTTCCTCACAGTAAGGAATGCTTAGGGTAGTATTTAAGAAATAATTGTTTCCATTCCATCTTTTCTGAATTGAGGAACAGACTTTTTGTTGACAATCTCAAATTAATTGTAGCATGTGCTTCTGTTCTTTGTTCTTTACTTAATTGTACAGTACATTAAAAAAAACAAAAAAAAAATTCTGCTGTTATCTAGAAAAAAAATCTACAGGATCTTGGGATCTTCTTGATCCAGGGAATTATTCTGATTGCCATATTTGGAGTCGGGAAGGAATTTTTTCCCTAATATGAGGATAATTGGCTCTTGCCTTATGGGTTTTTTGCCTTCCTCTGGATCAACATTGCAGGAAAATAGGCTGAACTGGATGGACTTGTGTTTTTTTTCAGCCTAATAAACTATGTTACTATATTACTATGTTAGTATGTATGTATCGCTACATCTTAGCAGACACTGTCTTAAATTGCTCTGCAATAAAGATAGATGCTTTTTCTGGTGGAGAGGTCTAATAAGAAATGGACTCCTACTGCCTTATTGGATGTTCTTAAATGAACCTTTCTTGCAAGCACCAAGAGGGAATAACTGATTCTATTAACTATAAGGCCATAAACATTTGTGTTAATTTACTGCCTTTTGCAAATTTGGACTTCATTCATTTAGAGTTAGGTAGACAGACAGATGTCCCAAAATCCCTACACTTTAATTTCATACTTGTCCTTTGTAATAATTTTTAAATTATTTTCCCTACCTAATTTTCCTCGATATTGTCTAAATATGCCTTAGTAAAAAAAAAAAGTATTAATAGTTTCATATGACTATAAAAATTCTTTCTATACATGGTAATATATTATTGAAGGTAATGTGAAAAAATGAATACTTTGTTAGTAAATAATGCCTTTAACCCAATAGACATATTTCTAAATAAGGGCCTAATTCACCATTGTGCGAAGTGAGCCGCAAACTAGAAGAAAGCATGCATCATTACCATAGCTCATTCCCCCTTTGTTTCAGAGATCCATAGTACCATCAAACTTAACACTGGAGACATTAGATAATCTACGAGAAGTGAAAACACGGAGCTCAGTGCATCATTTACAGATAAAACTGTCCAGGATTTTGCCATTAAGATATTAAATAGTAACGGGTTATTGGCACATGCAAAATTGATGCCCTATTAGTCCCAAGGGAGAGCATGCATCCAAAGAGGCAAAGTAAGCATTCTATTAAAAAATACTGCATTGTTTATTAATCTACGGGAAAAGCAAACATGCTGAGTTCTTGGCATTCAGCAAAACTGCCTCTTGTTTGTTGATTTACCTCATATTGGAGAATTCTTAGCTAGAACAAGGGCTCGGGATTGGTTAAGGATTGCCAGAGAACTTACACTCATTCATTTCTGTAGACATACTTACAAAGATCATAAATTCCTCTGGGCGAAATTTATTAAACTCGAAAAAGCCTTTTTGGCTTTTTTTGAGTTGACTCGGGAGAATGATTTGAAGTTTCTCCCGGTAAGCATCGCGAGATTTGCATCGTGCGATACTTGCTGTGACAAACTTTTCTTATTAAATATATGCATGGAAAGATATAGCCATACAATATAGCTACCTTTCCATGGAAATATTAAATTTAAAAAGTTTGTCACGGCAAATATCGCATGAGTCAAATCTTGCGATACTTACCGGGAGAAACTTCAAATCATTCTCCCAAGTTATTAAACTCGGAAAAGTGCAAACAGCTTTACAGAGTTTAATAAATTTCACCCTTGCATTGAAAAAGAATATACACTAATTTGAATAGCTAAAACAGAAAATCAAAATGTAAGGAGATTTTAAAATTAAAGGACAACATATTTATTGTATAACTAACCGTGCAGGTACTGGACTAAATATATAGCTGGACTGCATATACAGGGTTCAGTACACAATAAATCAAAAAATAACTGGGGAACTTTCAACAAAACTCAGCAAGGAGGAGTGAAATAAGTCAAAAAGAGACCAATTGTCCTGAAAATAAGAGCCTTCTAAAAACGAAATATATTTACATGATATTGACTACATATATAACATTTTCACACTAAACCAAAAAAAAAAAAAGCATTACTTAGTGCTCATGGGAAAGTGGGAGGAGAATAAACACTAGTTTCACATACTCCTAGAAGGTATTTGTCATTATTCTAGATGTGTTTTACACAGTTTGTACTGTACTGTATAGCATACTTTTACCTTCATGCAGAATATAAACTTTATGGACCTACTATATCACATTCACAGGCTTAATTCAGTAAATAGGATGGTGTACTTTGTGCATTTACTATGTTGCCTAGATCAGCAATAGGCATACATTTAAACATGGTTGATTATAATGACAAGGATATGTAAATTACATTTACTAATAAACATAAACCACCATCACATTGTTAAATAAACATATAAATATGTTTATTTTGCAGCCAAATGATATTAGTGTCAATAATATTCATAACCAGAAGCTATAGAATGCTCTGTATCCGACCTGCATGATGGAAGGTCACTAAATCACACACGCTAGCAGAAGACCTTAACAAGTAATTACAATCAGCTGACACCTGAATATGTGATATTTGTCAGAAACTTTTAGATCACCCTGGGAATCACACATCCTGAAATGCTGTCATCCATCAACTGCGCTAACAAACTTCAAATGATACATTTGTGTCAGCGTCACTTATTAATATTTAGCTGAAGGACAAATGGAAGGACACGAGATTTCTAACAGGTCAATTCCTCCTCTGTATCACTGGTTTATTTACTCTTATCACTCTTATTATCTCTTTGTTTCTCTCAGTTTTTTTAATAGAGGCGTCACATGCCGCATAAAGAAAGCTTAACCAAGTTACATTATTAAAAATTCTGATATTTTCCATCTAATCTTAGCAATCAGGGCACAAATTCTTTTTTTATACGTCAATATGATTTCTACTTGTGAACCGTACTTTGCTCAATTATACTTTTTCAAATCCGCAAGAATTTATATTAACTTTTTACATAGATAACTCATTGGTTCTATTGCTAATACACAGGTTCTAAGAGAAAATATGGACCTGGAACACGTAAAACATTTCTTTTGCACTGTGTCCATTAGATGGATCAATAAGGTGTGTTCCATCCAGAGGTGGGTAGAGTATTCAAAAATTTTACTCAAGTAAAAGTATTGTTACTTGAATCAAATATTACTCAAGTAAAAGTAGAGAGTATTTGCATCCAAAAGTTGACTTGAGTAAAAGTAAAAAAGTACTTTGGTTATAACCTTCTCAAGTAGTGAGTAAGTGCAGAGTACCATCTCCTGTCAATAAATTAGATCATGGAAAATTGAATTACTGGAAACAATGACTTTTAATGAGGTTGAAAATTTGTTATAAATAAAAACCATAAAGGCAATATTAGCCAAAATAAAACAGTAATGAACCACATCTCTTTTATATTGTTTACAAAAAACACAAAAAGGCAATTGTAGCCAAAATAATTCAGCAATAAACAACTGGTCTTTTTGCAAAACTTTTCTACCAGTAAATTTTGGAAACTTATTTTCTTACACAGAGTAACAAAGTAAAAGTAGAGTTTTTTTCACCACAGATTTACTCAAATAAAAGTAAAAGTCTTTTCACATTAAACTACTCTAACAAGAACAATTTTTTCCAAAAAGCTACTTGAGTAAATGTAACTGAGTAAATGTAACTTGTTCCTACCCACCTCTGATTCCATCCATGTACTCCCACACTAGATTAGATTAACAATAAACTGTCCAAGATGGGTTCTCCTTGTTATTTTATGATTTTTTTTGTTTATGTATTGTCATTTTCATATATTGCAACAATCATTTGTGCTATATTATTTTAGAGCCCTATACAAAGGTTGATGGCAAGTACAAATTTGCTGGAAGTGTATCATTGAAAATAGTGCACCAATTAAATCACCCATATATAAAACTACCTAGGTTTGTGGAAGATGAATTCCAAAGATTAAAATCAAACTAATCAATAAAATGAATTATTCAGTGTTTGAAGCAGAATCCTTCATATGTTTTATATTTCCTAGTTTTAAGAAAGCATGTGGAAATGTGTTAGAGGGCATGGTGACTTTGAGTTATAGGATTGATTAGACTTGCTGAACAATCTTTCAAGAAGAAGACCTTTAACTGTAATGTCAGGTCTCTTTAACTCTGCATAGTTGAGTCCATTTGAGGTTAGCTAAGTCATGCATCATAGCTACATGTGCATACAGATTTTGCTAAGACACACACGAGTTTATTCACAAACATAGAAGCAGGATTCCTGCTTCTGGTGTTGTAACCAACACCAGCCAATCCAATGCTTTGTTAAATCACTCTACCTGCAGTAAAATTATAATCAAAGATAATCACTCATGGTTTGCTATATGTTATAATACCAGTGCAAGTTTGCATTTGTATATTTGAATAGAACCTATAGTATTTATGTCATGTATCTGAATTAATCTGTTTAAGTTGAATCTATCTGAATGAAGATTCTGTGAAGAAAGCGCAAAACATATACGCACACAATAGTGCCTGAATCCG
>WMED01017401.1:0-13016 GCA_019650415.1 Pipa parva | reverse complement strand
TTTTCAGATGATTTTCAGGGGTTAAAAAGTAGTCTTATACACCAGCAAATACAGTAAATGGACTCTGACTCTACAGATATAAGCCCCTTTGTTGGTGCATATTGTCTTTATGTTGGCATTTTAAGAGCATCTACATCTTTGTTTAGAGTGTGACTTAACTGCAGTTATATGATTTATTACTGTTAAAATTATATCCTCTTTTATGTTGTCATCTTGCATATGTGATTTGGGGAGAGACATTAAGCTGCACTGGTTGTAGGAGAGGTTATCATAATCTACCAAGATCACAAATGAATTTTTTATGTATGTATATTTTTATTTATAAAGTGCCACAAGGTTACACAGCGCAGTACAATCCAGTAATAATACAGACAAGGGTAAAGTGCAGAACAATGAACAAATGAAATAAAATACAAACTTATAATCAAGAAAATCCATCACTCGTGCCAGGTCATGATTGAAACAAGAGAATAGATGTTCCTGGCCCATAGAGCTTACAGTCTAAGTTGGGGAAGAATTGTTGCCCAAATTATCAATAATCTCCATCTAGTGCACCATTTTATTTCGCCTCAGCCGCCCCCAAAAAAGAACCAATTGAGTGTGGACTTTACACTTCAGAACATATTTCAGTTTAAGAAAAAAAAGTCTTTCAGTTTGAAATCTTAAACAGGGCTTGAATACGTCTAAATATAATATTTGTTTTGTATGGAACTAAATACTTTGTTCTGCTTTAAAATAAGTACTAAGTAACAAAACATGAAAAGTCTAATTTTTTTTGGTTTATCTTTGAATAGACCATGATACTGGGGAGACCCTGGGGGTTCTGTTTTATTTTAAAGTTTATTCTGGTAAACAAATGTTTTCAAAGTAATTTTTCTGTATTACATGAAACCTAAAAAATCTGTTGGACAAAAAAAAGGTATAAAGAGACAATGCATTATATTATTAAAACGTCTGATAAGAGTTTTTGTGATTTTTGCCTTGTTAAACCTATTTTATTTCTATTTTAAGCATGCCTCTGAACTAGTGAAAACTGTATCCTCTCGTTATGATGAATATATTAATGTAAAAGATTTGGCCGACAAGATCAACCGTGCTTTAACAGCAGCAAAAAAGGACAATGACTTCATTTACCATGACAGAGTTCCAGATCTAAAAGACCTTGACCCTATTGGAAAGGCACCTCTTGTCAAGCCCACACCAATAAATTTACCCCTGAGCCAAAAATACAATGGTTGGTATTTCTGTGTTTTATCTATTTTTAAATGTGGGTTAATGGTCTTCAGCTGGCACCTAGATAGCAACATGTTTATTGTAATAAGTGTTTGCCATTTTTTACACCTGACTTTCTGACAAGTACTGTAAATTATTAGAAATCCAACAGTACATCAGTAATAAAGTTCAGGTTTTATTGGAAAATCTAAAAAAAAAAAAGTCGGGGGGGGGGGTGTAATTACACATAAAATGGATGTAACACATTCCACTTACCTAAAAAGGTAAACTAACCCCAATACACCACATTCAAAACAGTGTATACTTAAATAAAAGTCATAGAGGCAATGTCCATTTCAATACCCTGGATTTGCAATGAGAACATATCATGCCCAACGGATATAAAATGCTTTTATATATATATTTATTTTTGTGAGTTAACTGTTTTTAATTCATTCATTTGCACACATATATTCCATCCTTAAATTTGCCAGCAGTACAATTAATTTATTGAATGTTGCATAAACTTCATTTAAGCAGGTAAATTACCCTTTTTGAATTACAGGTAAAATGCATCATAACTTCCTTAGTAGCAGAACAGACGATGGAAGAAGATATTCAGATAAAACTTCAATGTGTACATGTTGTTCTGCACAACTATAACACTCTCTTTATTTAACAATATAGAGTATTTCTTTGTGTTTTTTTTATTTTGTTTTATTTACATCTTTTTAAATGAGAAATATAGCCTTATTTTAATAATAATCTTTAATAAATATCATTATTACTCCTGGAAAAAGCCTTGAACCTATACTGTAAAATACACAGATCTTAGAAGAAACGTCACTTCAGAAGCCATCTTATTCCCTCCCACTACTTGAGCTGAAGAAAGTTGTAATACTACATGTGTGTACTACATATATATATGATAGGAGGCAGAGTGGCTCACACATTCATAGTATTGATCTGCTGATAAAGGGAAGCTGTAATGAAAGTATAACAGTGAACGTGAAGATGCAGAAATGAAATTTTACCTAATCTAATTCATAAAAGGCTTATTAGGGGTGAGGCACCCAATCATTTTTTGTTTTTATTGCACTTTAATATTATATTAAGCATTAGTGCACATGGAGTATTTTTTTATTTCAACATAACCACAACACTGTGGTGCTCAAACTTTCAGAAACAAAAGCAGTTGGAAACTAAACCAGAGTGGCACTCATGTACTCTTACAAAGCCATTATCTGTGCATTGCAAGTCACAATAAATGATACTCACTATAAGAATTATATTTGCACATTTTGCTATTACAGTTGCTTTCTTGTTATTAGAATAGTTTTCTTTTGTTTTGCAGATCTATTTGAAAAGATGGTTCCATTAGCAGTACAGCAGTGTTTAAATGTCTACAACCAACGCAAAGCAGAACTAATCAACTGTACAATTGCACAAATGAGGGATGCCACAACATTTGCGAATGGGTGAGGGCTAATAGAGTATGCTATTAAATCTATGACCTAATCTACTTGCATATATAATATATTAATTGAACAGTTTTTATAAACAGCTTAGGTATAGTTGTGTTTGCCCACAAATATGCTCTTAACATATATAACAGTTAATTCTTTAAGAGTTATTTAATGTAAATGTGTTTTTATTGTGAGGTTGACTATGGAAAATTGTTGTGTTGTTTTCCCTAGTACGCTGGCTTCTTTAAATCTGCCAGCTGCAATTGAGGATGTTTCGGGAGATAGCGTTCCTCAGTCTATCATGCAAAAGTCAAAGGCTATAATTGACCAGGGTGGCATCCAGACAATTGATCAGCTTATAAGGGATCTCCCTGAATTGTTGCAGAGAAACAAAGAAATACTAGAGGCGGTAA
This sequence comes from Pipa parva, assembly GCA_019650415.1. NCBI lineage: Eukaryota > Metazoa > Chordata > Amphibia > Anura > Pipidae > Pipa > Pipa parva. The sequence goes on along the minus strand of WMED01017401.1, from coordinate 9,925 downwards.
GGAACAAATGTCTGGATTTTTTCTTTTTTGGTGGCTAAATTAATTTGAAGGAGTACACAGATATATGCTTTGTTGGATTTTAAGGCCTCCCCGTTTGCTTGCCGCTAGAATAACAATTTGTGTTCACAGCTCCAGCTCTATGGAGCAAGTTTTAGAGTATATGCCAGAATGTTCATTTCATGTTGAGTCAGACATGACATAGACATATGTTATGGAGGAACCAAATGAACCATTTGTGATAGAACGGTAGATGTCACCAAAACTGAAACTTGATGAAAAATAATATATCTCTGCCTTCTAAAATGAAATGTATTTGATAATTAATTTTACAATTTTGTTTGAAATATTTATCAAACTCAAAAGTCAGAACAATGAAAACCCCTTCTGCCAGAAATGAAATTGCAAGTAAAACTGAAAATTACTCAACATAATGCATGGCAAAGCATAACCATGTTATCAGTTCAATGTTGACAAATTGATTGAACATTGTTAATATGTGAAAAATCAATAAAAACACTGTTTAAAACTCTTCCGACTTGATTGTACCGGCCTCACACATCATCACTCTCATTGCGGGGAGCTTTCTCATTGACTCTCACAATGAAAGTGATGACGTTGAAACCATTTTTCACCGCTGGTACAACCAAGTGGGAGGAGCTTCACTCTGGTTTCTGTTGTCAGCCTGTGCTGTGAAATAAGCATCGGTGCCGGGTAATTTTGACTGTAACGTTCATCTCAATATAAGGTAAGTTTTTTTTTTTTGTAGTACATCTTTTTTATTTTATACCTTTAGTTCATCTTTAAATATAGCTCTTAGGTTCTTTTTCCTTAAATGTTTTGTTTTACTACCTTATAGTTCCACAGTAGCTGCTACTGATATTTATTTTTACTTCCATTAGTCCTTAAAGTTTCTGGATGAAGAAGAAGCTACAGACAATGATCTAAAAGCAAAGTTTAAAGAACGCTGGCAAAGGACACCATCCATTGAACTTTATAAACCCTTAAGAGCTGGTATGCGGTCCTTGAATTATGAGACACAGTAACCTTCATTGTGGTGTAAAGTGGGAAAATAATAACTAGCCTGTATGCTTTAACTAGGTTGTATATTTGTAAGGTCTGGAACTAATCAAGCTGTGGAGGAGATTGTGTCTTTATTAAAACATGATTATGGGGGGGGAAAACTTGAAGCGGGCAGTATAATTTCTAGGACCCTTTACTTTCTGAATCATGGGATCTAACTGCCCTTTTCCAGTAACATCGTGTATATTATAGCTCTCTTTCCAGTAACATCGTGTATATTATAGCTCTCTTTCCAGTAACATTGTGTATATTATAGCTCTCTTTCCAGTAACATTGTGTACCTGTATATTATAGCTCTCTTTCCAGTAACATCGTGTATATTATAGCTCTCTTTCCAGTAACATTGTGTATATTATAGCTCTTTTTCCAGTAACATCGTGTATATTATAGCTCTCTTTCCAGTAACAATGTGTATATTATAGCTCTATATTCTTGCCAAAATGAAGGGTTAGTCTAGTATATATACTTTAAGCAGAACTAAACTTTCTTAATCCCTTAATAAATCAATGGGTCTAATAGATAAAAATGCTATTAAACTTAAAGCACTGAGATCCATTTTGCTGTTTTAGACATGACTCTCCCTCTCTCTGACCTTTTACCCCTTTTCTAAATCTTAAAACAAACTTGCTACACAAATGTTTTCTGCTGTTAGATTACAGATTGCTAAATCCCAGTTGTCTATCATCATTTCTAGGAGTAAAACCAAACAAAAAAAATAATAATTTTGGCGCAGCACTAGAAACCCACGAGGGGATGTAGCATTGAGTGAGAGCTTTTTCAGCAGCTACTGATGGCATTTCAATGTCCACGAGACTTAAATTTGCTCACCCTTAAAGTACAAACATAACACAACAAATATATTGGATGAGGATTTGTCTTTTTCGTCCTCCACATGTTTACACCAGTAAGCAAGCACAACTTTCACTAAAAACCCAAAGAACCAAATCTATAGAAACAGAGTTGCAAGGGCTTAGAGACAGGACATGAAAGACGAAGAGGGCAGAGATAGGTGCAGCAACATCCAAATACATGAGGTTCCAAAGTACATACACAATAGTCCATTCTTATATCAATGTTTATTTTAAACACACCGAAACAGAAGAATCTCTGATGCTTAAAATCAAAACCCTTAACTTAAATCACACTGCCTCAAGTATTGTTACTCAAAATGAAGAGATCCCCCTTCGGGAAAAACATTGAACTAATTTAAAGCTATAACATTTCCAGTATGCTCTGCGCAAACTTGAAAAATACTGTAAAGGCAACAACTTAAAGAACAGAAGTCTAAACACAAAATCCAATGAATTATTGAACTCATCAGGGCAACCCCTTATTAATCACACATAATAGATCAATTTTTGAAATACTATGAACAAGTGTATACTGACATTCAACAACCAACTCTAGCTACTATAAATATGTTCCTGGATTCATTTTCTCTTCTCGGGATTACAGAAGATAATAAAAGTTGCTTAGATTCCTTTATTCCTTTAAAAAATAATAATAAACCAGATAACTTGAAATCGCCTCTTTGGAAATGCCCTAGAGCCAAACACAATAATATACGACTTTTGCACACAACTAGCTCCCAAATTATAAGAGATCTTTCAATGTGTTTCTGTAACCAACAACTATCCTGACAGGGTGTTGAAAGCTACCATATAAATCATTCCAAATAAAGATAGAAAATATAAGATAACATGCACACTTCAGACCCATGGTTCTTTTCAACCTTCACCTTAAAATATATTCTAAGATCTGGCCAACAAAGTTACAATTGGCTCTCCCATCCCTATTGGATGGGAAAACCAACTGTAACCTTGTTGGCCAGATTAGGTTTATACAGTAAGTTTGCTGGTGCTTGTCTATTTTGTGTGAAGCCTACTTAAGTACCGGTAGTAGTCCTCAAAACAGACAAGCATCAGATGCAACCACAGGGCTTAAAAACATAATTTGATTAGTTCAGCAAAAACATTCCAACCCTGCTTCTTTTATTACATGCAGAAAAGACCTTTCTCATTGGTGTCCTAATGGACACAGTACTATGGGGTGAAACTCCCTCCCAGATGGAGGCAGCTTTTCCCCATGGTTCTGTGTCCCCAAGGAGACACAGAGAGAGAGACATTTTAACAGTGAGCACAAAGTGTCCTTTTCATAAAGTCCACTGGGGATTTATAGAACAATCAATAGAAACCTTCAACCTTGACCCAAATTTTATAAAAGTAGTAGTGGCTCTTTATACCACTCTGATGGCCCAAGTTACTAATTTAGCCCTCCTACTCCAACAATCTACTCAACTCTACTCTCAAAAGGCATAGGGATAGGATCTCTTATAAATAACCACCATAATTGTGGTTTTAAAACCTTTGTTAGCTTATGAAAAACAACGTTAAGAAAGGAGTCTGACTAAAATAAAGCCTTAAATACCATTTTATATTTAGGAATTCATTAATCTTAATTAATTTTTATTTTTTACCCTCTCCCTTTCCTTTTTATACTTATGCATATAGACTTTACACCAAATTTATAAAGATTATTTTTGACCTTTTCGATTCATTTTGCCATTTACTATCTATGCTTTTCTACACTATTTTTCAATACGCTGGACTCTTGGATTTACCAGTTTATATAGGATTGAAAAAGAAATTGTCAATAATTAATAAAAAAGGTCTATCGATAAATATACAGATCCATCGAAACCAGCACAGTTTGGAGTGTTTTTAGTGTGGTTTCCCCCTCTATTGCAGTTTGATACAAAATTACTAGGCTTGCTCCATAGAGATCATTTTTACCAACCTTAAGAAGGAGAAAAAAATTATCAGAGTGACTTTATAAATAGGAGATATCAATATTGATTTTCATGATGAGATGCCTTCTTTTTTTTTGGGGGGGGGGAGGGGGGAATATGGTTTATAATATATTGATGTTCTATAATATGTTTGTAACATGCTTATTATCTGAGTTTATGTCATTGCTTTATCTTTTTTTTGCAATCTTTATTTTAATGAAATAGTTAAGATTAATTGATAATCAGGTGAACTGGTTAAGATTCACACTTTTACAGGTGTAATAATTTAACTATTAAAATTAGCGCTTAACCCACTGAATAGCTTTCAGACTCGGTGCTGTCAATTATGGCACCATGGCAACATCAGATTCTCCTAATGGTATCATTTCAAATATATATTGTCCTTGGCTGACTTTATTTGGTTTCATTTGAAATTTTGCAAACTATTTTTATTTTCTTTTTTTCTTTAGAGGGAGCCAATTTTCGCAATGTTTTGGACAAAGCAGTTGGAGCTGATGCAGTTGTAAAAGAGCGTTATCAGACCCACAGAGAAGCAATTTTAATACTCTGTAAACCAGAAGCAGAACTGAATGCAGCAATTCCTTCTGCTAACCCAGCAAAAACTATGCAGGGCAGTGAGGTGAGAAGTTCATCCAGTAAGGAAATATGTACTGTATTTTCCGGACTATAAGGCGCACTTAAAATGTTGAGAATTTCTCAGAAATTGAAAGTGCGCCTTATAGTCTGGTGCGCCTTATATATGAACTCAACGTAAGTTGAATAAAATTTCAGGCTGAACTGGATGGACTTGTGTCTTTTTTCAGCCTTATAAACTCTGTTACTATGTTACTTGCGGTCTGAGTTATGGTTTATTTCCTGGTAATGTGCTGTGCCTTATAGTCCGGTGCGCCTTATATATGAAATAAGATTGCTTATAATGTGCTCATAGAAAGTGCGCCTTATAGTCCCGAAATTACGGTAATTGTGATCTTTGAATACTGGGAGAAGATTAACACAAGAACACTGTTTAATTACAGTTGCTATTTTAATTTTTTTTTCTATTTATTGTGTTTTCAGTATGCTAAGGGAAAACCCCCCACATGTATGCAGGCATTAAAAGTATAAACTTGTTGGATGACTTGTAGGGATTTGTTCACATTAGTTAATCTAGTCAATCTCCCTACTTTTTATTAAATCATTTTATAGCACAGTTATGTGCTTTGCAGTGTGGCAGGAATGACAGGCAAATTAAAATAGCTGTGAGAATAACTAATGTTTTTTATTTTAGATTGTATAAGGTTTTTGTGAGTGCAGTACACTGTTTCTGTATAGCAGGGTTTAAAGCATGGTGCTGGATTAGAGATGGAGAATATTTAGAGGGTGGGTCAAATAAATATGCAAAACTGTGCCCTAGTTCTATTAGGTTTCATAAGTACAGTATTGTGGATGTTAAAAAAAAAAAAAAAAAAAAAAAAAAAAGTCTTTACCACAATGGCTGCTGGAACGTTAGGAAAGTGTAAATTTCCTAATGATAAGTAATAGCAGGCAGGCAGTTCAAATTTTTTTACTTGCAAATATAATTAAAATGTATTTTTAAAAATATAATTAAAAAACCCAGAAAGTCAGGTTACCCCCCTTCCCTTTCCCCTTGGCATGTCCCCTTCTACATCAGAGAACATGCCAGCTTGGGCAGCCTCCCTTACAAGTACTCCAAAATCTCACCTTGCTTTCTTCATGGAAAAAAATATTGGAGAACCTTTCGGAGTCCTCTGCCCCCAAGCGTAGAAGAGGTACTGCCCCAAAAGTATGAACTATCTGTTCTGCCTCCCATTCCGACCACTCAGGAAGATTTCTTCCCTTTTAATGAGGAGTTTGGGGATCAGCCCTACAGTACACATTTAATTAAGGCAGTTCTGGATATAAAAGATTCCCAGATCTCATCGGAGAGAAATAAAACCCTCTTTAAAACAGGCAAAAAAAATAATCACTAGTTTTTCCTGCTCACAAATGGCTACAATCACTGGTGACAGAACAATGTGAAAAACCTGTACAAAAATTGCAATTACCTAAAAAAAAATGTACAAAATTGTATCCTTTATCACCAAATCTAATTTGACCTGTGGTTCACTCCTCCTATTGTCATTACCCCTATTCCAGGCTAACTAAGAATACAGCTTTGCCAGTTCCAGATGCTTCCGCATTAAAGATCCCACTGTTAAAAAAAAAAAAAAAAAAAAAAATAATTAGAAGGGTTTCTGAAATCCCTCTTTGTGGATTCAGGGTCTTCTTTATATCCCATTCTAGCCTTAGCATGGGTTAGTAGACCTACAGAAGCATGATCAGAATCTGTGTTCCAAGGCATTCAGGAAGGAGCTCCTAGGAAGAGCCTTTTGCAATCTGCTGTCCTTATTCAGGAAGCAGGCCCATTTCTTTAAGGAATCCCTAGATTCTGCAAAGGTAATATGGAAAGCCTCAGCCCTGTCAGTGGCAGCGTGTGACACTCCCTTTGTTTAAATTTATGGTCATCAGACTCTAACTCCGAGAAGTCACTTATTCTCTTCCATTTAAAGGTAAGAGACTATTTGGTAATCAGAGAATATTAATTACTTGCTCCCCCGACACAAATCCAAGACCTTCAATGCAGCTCGAAGGCTCAGATGGGGCAGTTATTCCAGTACTCAGTCCTTTTGTTCCTATGCCCCGGTTATCTCCAACCCACCACACAGCATTCAGGGATAAGCTGGCATCCAAACACAGATCATGCGGGCAATGACACAAAACTGCAGCCAAGTCCTCTGCAGACAAACAACAGTCTGCACGACTCTTCTGCTTCTCCCCCTCCAAATCACCAGGTGGGAAGAAGTTTAAAGGCTTCATTTGCAGCTAGGAACCAGATTTCCTCAGATCATTGGCTCCTAGAAATCCTTTCCAGGGGCTACAAAATAGAATTGAAGGCCAAACCTCCCAGGAGGATTCCATCTGCCCCTGTAAAGCATCAAGCTTTCCAGAAAGTGGTGGCGCAGATACTAAATGGCAGTGATTCCCCTGTACCTCTCAATTAAAGATTTAGCGGATATTATTCAAACTTATTTAATGTACCCAAAAAGGACCATCATTTCCGTCCAGCTCTGGATTTAAGAAGACTGAACAAATTCGTAGCCTACTGGAAGTTTGTGATGGAATCCATTAGATCAGCCAACAAATGGTTTTCCCTGGGTGTACTTTCAACAAACTCCACAGAGTTTACCTACTCCCAAAAAGGGTAGAAAGGATATGGACAGTGATCCAAGACTTTTATCAACCATCTTTATCCATCAAGTAGGCCTTTGCATGCGAATTCTAGATCTCATGGTGTCTACCATAGAGATCATACCTTACACTCAATTTCATCTTCGTCCCCTCCTGAGGCATATACTGCGTTACTGGAGGAGAAGAGATCTCTGAACAGATTCCCCTGTCTACTCAGGTCCACTCTTCCCTAGCCTGGTGGCTTCTTCCCCAATGCTTTCACAGGGCAGCTCCATCGCAAAACCAGTGTGGCAGGTTATTAGTACCGATGCCAGTTTATCAGGCTGGGGTGCGTTTTTCAGCCTGGGGAAAATGGTCTCTTCAAGAAACCACTCTACCCATCAATATCCTGTACCTCAGGGCAGGGTATCTAGCCTTGCTGTAGTGGTCTCGGGAGCTTCGCAACTGTCCAGTCCGGATCTAACCTGACAATACCACTACAGTGGCATACATAAATAATCAGGGCGAAACAAGGAGCGAAGCAGCATCAAGAGAAGTGGCAAAAATACTACAATGGACCGGGGACTTGGTTCCCCAAATCTCAGCGGTGTTGTTTATCCCAAATTTGCTAAACCAAGAAGCAGATAACTCAGTCGCCATCCTCTAGACCCAGGGAGCTACATCCTAAGGTTTTTTTTTTTTTTTATATAGATCACACAACAGGGGGTCTCCCCCAAGTGGACATCATGACAACAAGCAACAACCTCAAAGTTCCAAGTTTCCTAGCCAGAGTCAGGGATCCTCTGGCAGAAGGAATAGATGTGATGACATACGTATGTCCTATACCCTAACATACATTTTTACTCCAATTGCCATGATTCCTTGGGTGCTGCAGAAGCTCAAGAGAGACAACTGCCCAGATACAATAATATCTTTTCACTGGACCAGAAGAGATGGCTTGCAACTCTGTCAGCCATGTCCCAGAAGAGTCCAGGCCAGACCTTCTTTGTCAGGGTCCCATCCTACACCCCAACCCAGATCTTTTTGCCTACATGAAAACCAAGATCCTGAGGGATAGGGGTTTCTCAGAGGCGGTTATTGCCACTATAATAAAGGCTTGCAAATCTTCCTCATCCTGCATCTTCTATAGAACTTGGTCTTTTCTCTTCTTTTCATTCTGCCCAAGAAACAATTGGGAACCAGAAAGATTCAATCTTCCCATGGTGCTAGTGTTTTTCCAAAACATATTGCATAATGACCTTAGCCTCAGCTCGCTCAAAAGCCAAGTATTGGCTCTGTCTATCCTTTTACAACATCATCTAACCCTCATGTCAGATGTATGCACCTTTCTTCAAGGGGTGGCTCACATAAGATTAATATATTATACTTTTTATTAATTCATGTCCACTTGTATACACTAGATGTCATAGATCAGTGGTCACCAACCTTTTTGGCTGAGAGAGCCATATACGTGCGGCTCTGCTCAGCCCTTTTTAATTTGGAGTCGCTGACATCATATTTGACATCAGAGGCTCCGGATTAAAAAGGGCTAAGCAGAGCAGAAGCGTGGTGATGTCAGCGGCTTTGGATTGGCTAGCAATTTGGAAGCACTGAGAGAGCTTTGTCTCTACAGCGCTTGCAAGCGATTAGCTGGCAGGCTGTAACGAGAGGTGCTTGCATGTGAGCATCGCTTGTTACAGTCAAAGAGCCAGATGCAGCCATTAAAAGAGCCATGAGTTGCCGACCCTTGTCATAGACGCTTATAGCAACAGTGAGCACTTCAGTAAGAGACTCTCTTTAGAATTGTATGTAGCTTTACTTTTCCTCTTTAAGTCACTTACACCAGTCACAGATGAATACAAAATATTTGAAACAAAATTTAGCCAGTTATCATTATGGGTTTATATTATTGTGTTCATGCATTACCGCAAAAATGTTTCCAGATACAAATTATACAGTTATGACTTGTATTGTTTCTAAAATGAATTGTTTCTTGTGTAGGTTGTAAACACCCTCCGATTATTGCTCAGTAAGATGGATGAAATAAAGCGAGAAAGAGAACTGCTTGAAAATGATATTAGATCTGTCAATTTTGACATGACTACAAAATTTCTTACTGCACTGGCACAAGATGGTGCTGTAAATGAAGAGGCCTTATCTGTAACTGAACTGGATCGAATTTATGGGAACTACACACAGAAAATGCAGGAAAACCTAAAAGAACAGGAGAACCTTATTAATGATATTCAGGTATTTTTTATGCAAAACATATAAAGCATATTTATTTATTTAGTATTTTTATGCAAGAAAAACCTAATATAGTTCATTTGCCCCTCATTTCTGACCACTGCCCCATAGAAACAACTGTGAAGATTTAGCTATTTTTTGTTTCACTGGATTACATTGTTATGTCAGTAAAAACACCTGTGATTTTTGTATTCTGGGTAAATCATAGTCACTGATTTGAAGAGTCTAAATATATATATATGCAATAGAGTATATGTTGCCATGCCTGAAGAAGAGACCTAAGTAGTCTGGAAAGCTTGCATTTACCAGTTAGCCAATAAAAGGGATCACCTATACTCTGCTTGTCTCTCCTTTCATACATAGCACACACTGATAGCTGTACTTATGTGTTGCTTTATGTCTGACCACATAGTACATACAACTCATCTTGGCCACTTGACAACTGCCCAGTGAACATACCATTCATTTCTGCCATGATCATTTTATAGGACAGTTTCAGTTTAACCCTTTCACTGCCAGCCAATTTTTTTTCCTGTGCATCCTGTATCGCCAAGCTGTTTTTAAGCATTTTGCGCTGTATGT
>WMED01017400.1:0-13016 GCA_019650415.1 Pipa parva | reverse complement strand
TCACATACTACCCGCCCCTTCCCGAAGGATCGTGATATGAATGCTGATCTAGCATCAGTACACTTATGGGCGAAATTCATTAAAAGCGATAGCATTGATATCGCGATATCGAATGGGTTTTTACCCTTAGTGTACTGCTAGATCAATTAGCTAAGTAATATATATCACTATAGTTCCCCTGTCTCTGTATTTTAAAGCAGTTTTCATATTTTGTCTTTATTACTTTCTTCTCACATTTCCTTTTCTTGCAGTTAACGGTGCGATTGAAAGATATATGTTCAATGACTAAGGAAAAGACTGCCCGACTCATTCCAAATGCCATCCAGCTTTGTACTGACACTGACAAGGTATCAGCCAATCTTTAATTTCATTATTTTCACTTACTGGATGGAGAACTTTACAAGTAATACTGCGTTTTTACTTTCCTTAGCACTTTTTTACCTCATTCGGGGCTCGAGATCGAACCTACATGATGATGTTCCGGCTGTGGCAGAATGCTCTTCTGGAGAAGGTATCACCCGGTAGTCTTGTGACTGACTTTGCTTGTTTTCAATATCATTCCAGTCTGAGATCCATTTGCCTTCATATATTGTCAGCTTTAGCTTCACTGCTTGTTGGTTCAGCCAACACTTTACAATAGGTGAAGGGTAGACTTCTGAAATGTTTTTTCTCAAAGCCTCAACTTCATTTTCACATTTAATATCCCTGTTCTTTGTGCAGCCACTGTGTCCTAAGGAGCTCTGGCATTTTGTACATCAGTGTTATGGGAATGAGCTGGGACTGACAAGTGACGATGAAGACTATGTGCCACCAGATGATGATTTTAATACAATGGGGTAATTGTCAATATTTTAAAGTGTTCGTGTATATATATATTTATTTCATTCTTCCCCATTTTTGCCAAGTACTTCAGGGTACTGGAAAATTGAAGTAGTGGGTAATTTAAGTGCCGCAATACGAAAGAAGGTTGCTCCACAGCTTAATGCATCACCCACCAGATTATATAATAGCAAGGAAAAAGAACCATTAATAAGCCCGATTTCACTTTTCCAAGTTTATTCCCACAAGATCTCAGCAGTTTCTCTCGGTAAGTATTGCGAGATTTTTTTTGGATCAATATTTACCGACAGAAACTTTCGATCGAGTTTTCTAATCTCGGCTTTTTGATGGAAAGGTAGACATACGACTAATGGAAAGCATGGCTATCTCTCCATCGAAAATTTGTATTGATTGAAAAGTTTTGGTTGGTAAAATTATCAAGAGATTTTTACTGCACAAACAACCGAGATGCACTCGGGATAAACTCGGACAAGCAAAATCGAGCATTTCCAAGTTTATTTATGCTGGAGTATAATACATAAATTGTTTTAATTCATAACATGTTTCAGGTCCCAATTCCCTTTTTTAAGTGAAACCATAGCTCATGTAAAACCAGCACATATATTTAAAAAAAAAAAAGCTCTGCTCAGCCCTTTCGAATCCGGAGCCACTGACGTCATATGTGACGTCACATCACATATGACGTCAGGAGCTCCAGATCGGCTAGCAACCCAGAAACGCGGTGACATCAGCTGCTCCAGATTGGCCAGCGCTGAGAGAGCTTGGTCTCTACAGCGCTTGCCGGCGATTTGCCGGCAGACTGTAACGAGCTATGCTTGCATGTGAGCACCACTCGTTACAGTCAAAGAGCCAGATGCGGCCATCAAAAGAGCCACATCTGGCTCAAGAGCCATAGGTTGCAGACCCCTGATCTAGGGAATCTGTAATTCTCCTTACCCTTAAAAACTGACTTCTAGGTAAACTTCAGGTGGATGATAGCTAGATTTTAATAGGGGAGTGTTCCTATCTTGTTTCCTTCATAAACAGATCAGTATGTATCCTATATTCAACTATAGTTATCTCCATGTCTGAATAATGAATCATATGGGAATAGGATTCAGACGTGAATTTTATAGCGGAATTCATAGAGTTGATAAACTGTGAAAACTGAAGCTCCACCATGTCACTGTTCCCCACCAGAAACACGTCATCCACAAACCTTCCAGCATATAATTTTCTGTGAATAATTCTCATGATTGAGTATATGATTACATTCCAGGTTATGCATAAAAATAGCGTAACTGCCATCCATATTGGCCCTCATACTTGTACCTAATAGCTGAAGGAAGTAGGATGACCCAAATCTGAAATAGTTCTTTTTTTAAAATCGGTTCTAGGCAGTTACAAAGAAACCTTAGTTTTGCAGAGGTTACATTTTCCTTGCACAGATATTTTCTAATGAATTCTATTCCTTTGTCATGAGGAATAGTAGTATAGAGATCTTTAACATTGATCGTGCAAAGTAAACAACTGTCAGGTAATGTAACATCTTTCACAAAATTTAGGAAATCGCTACTATTTTTTAGGTAGGTCTCCTCCAATTTTTTTAACCAACTCTTGCAAAAATGATCTACATAAACAGCAAGAGGTTGTAATAATGAGTTAACTCCAGAAACAGTAGGCCTCTCTTGTGGATTTTGTAAAGACTTATGTACCTTAGACAGTAAATAAAACAGTACAGTAAATAGGAATCTGTTTCATTCCTATGGTCCCACATGGGATCCTTAATCAATATTTACAATGAGCACAATTATTCAACTGTCTGTAGGCTTCAAATTCATAATCTTTAGCATCTAATATAACTATCTCCACCTTTCTCAGCCTTCTTTATCACAATAGTGTTATTTTTCTTCAGAGCAAGGCTGCCTATTCTGGTTTTCATATATTAGATTTCAAGGGTTTACAATGTAAGGGCAAGTTGTTTTTTATATCACAATTCACCATGTTTATAAAGGTATCAATACATTACATTTGCCACTTAAAAGAGTATGTAAAACCTGTGTATAAAGAAAGCCCCATTTACCTATTGTCAAGCAATATAACGATTAAGAAATTCCTGACCTCTTAACTTAGCCGGGATCAATATCCCTGTAACTGCATCGTGTCTGTGAAGGAGTTCAGTGTATGGGAATTGTAACCTGGTAGCCACGCCCCTTCCTCTCCCTGACTTTTCTCTCCACATCTGACCGCAAAGGGGATCGGACAGCTCTTACCTACGCATGCTCAAGGTTAGGAACAAGCTTTTTAGATAAGGAGAAGGGGAGAGGGATTCTGGCTCTCTGAGTAGTGAGTGTTATCACTCAGGAGTGGGGCTTAATGGCACTATACAGGAAGAGTCTGTACACAGAATGGGAGGGGGAGCAGGGCTGTTTAAACAAGAGGCAAGTACTACTGATCCCAAAATCATTTTTTACATTTGACTATTTAAGTTGGCTTTCTATATTGTATACATGTCAAATATAAATAATGTTTTATTCAAACTTTTCATACCCTTTAAGAGTAAACTCGCTTCAGATTTTTACTTAGTCTTTCATACCTTGCAGTTCTAATAACAGGTGTATTGTGCATATACCGTAAAATGATTTTAATTTAATCTGTCTGAAACACTTAATTCATGTTGTAATAAAATTGGATCAGTATGATTACTAGAGACAAGGTCCTTTTCGACTTTAGTGTCAACGTTCTTGAATGGTTAAAGATGTTGGTTTTTACCTTCCTCTCCTGGAGGAAGGATATTTGTTGCCCCTGTGCACTGGAGGCTTCTGCTGGCATGTAGTATTCTTTCTTCTGCCTCCTCTGTGGCAAGCATGACTTCCTGAATAACAAACCTCACTGCTGGTTGTGCTTTGTGAGAATGTACTCTGGGTATCCGTGTCACTGGTGAAGTTCTCATCATCAATGAATTACTGAACAGTTATAAAGTAGCATTTGTGATTAACGGTGGTCCAATAGTTACAACAAATCATGTACCAAAAGCCCCATTTATAATGATTTGGTCATTGAAGCACCATATTTTATGATATGTTATTTTATTGTTGTTTTACACTCATCATGATTCTTTTACACCATATGGTGGAATGTCTTTATAAAATAAACAATTTACTGGAGTGCTAATATTCGGCACATTTCAGTATTGTTCTGTACAATTGTAAACTGAACATTTCAAAAATAACATGAGAAAATGAAGAATAGTTCATGTTAGTTGTTACCTGTGGCTATGGCGCTTTACCTGAAGCCTAGAGGAGACTTTTATTTTCTTTTTCTGTAATATTTTGCAGATGGTTAGAAAGTAATATAGATGCATTTCTGTAACTCATGCTCATGGTGTATTTCATCATTTTCAGTTACTGTGAAGAAATTCCTGTGGAGGAGGTGGAAGTAAATGACAATTCCTCAAAAAGCAGTAGTGAAGTGAAGGCAGAGACCAATTCCAACTTACAGGATCAATCTCTAACTAGCAGCAATCTTCCATCTACTGCCAGCAGCGATACCCCTGCAGTAAGAAAATGTCACATTGCTGCAACGCCCTAAGTCAAATACATTGCACTGTACTTTAGAGTTCACCATTCAGTCAGAGATTATTCAGAGGGGGATATTTCTAAAAGTCAAAATGGTTTTTGACCACTTAATGCTGGAGAAATTTTTTTTTCTCCTTTATCACCTATTTAAAAAACTTTTATCGCTACGTCAGACATTACATTTTCTGCATATTTTTTACATCAAAGAGTTGCTTTTGATACAGTATATGAGTGGAAACCTTTATAAACATCCCACAGTTTGTTTTAGTGGCCGGTTTATATATGTTACATATCTTTTATAGATTATAAAGATGCTAAGATATCGAAGATCTGGGTTCATCTATGTCTACAGGTTACAACCTATATGACATGAAGATGCTGTTAGATTTTATCCGCTTTAGTTTATTTGTTTCTAAATTGGGGATTAAAAGTAGGTCTCTTTCCAGTACAAATTTACAAATGTGGAAAATAAAAGTGAGAAACTAAATATTTTTACATAATTTTGGATTAGGAGATGGATCATTTAAAAACCCTGCTATTTTGTTTCTACCTGAACAGTTTGATGGAGTAATTCTAGATGAAATGGACAGTTCAATAGAGAGGGCATTGTTATTTGCCAACCTTGAAGAGCAGAAGGTTGAACTACTTTCTCCTGTCACATCACCATCCTTGGACTTTAATGATAATGAAGACCTTCCCACTGAGCTGAGTGATTCATCTGATACCCATGATGAAGGTCAGAAAAGCAACATTTAATATTTGTTAATATATTAAATGCTGTCAAAGTTTAGTGCTGGTTCAAAATGTAAAATATCTATAAAGGTGATAACAAAATACTGTATGAGACATACAAAATAAGTGAGATATAATATTATATAAAAAAATGTATTTTATTGTGAAGAAACTGATGAACCAAAACAATAAAAATAATGTAAATGGTAATGCACAATGTTGGGGCCTACACAGATAGGGTAATTCACCATAGTGCGAAGTGACGTCCGTCCGTTCACACAAGCTGTTATGCACTTGCTGATGTCCGTGTGCAGAACATCAGCGAGCGCATAACAATCAGTGTGAATTGATGCAGAGGATCTGGACCTCACTTCGCACTATGGTGAATTACCCCCATAATGCAACAAATGTGAAAACAGATTTTGTTAGTTTGTATGTTCAGGCAATTTTTAATTATTCCAGATTCTATAAAAACCTTAGATGTTTATTTGACTGTCACAGGTGAGGTGCAAGCATTTTATGAAGATTTGAATGGGCGACAGTACATTAATGAGGTTTTCAGTTTTAACGTGGACAAACTCTTCAGTCTCCTGTTCACTGAATCTCAATTTCTGAGGGACTTCATGGAGCAGAGGCGCTTCTCTGGTGAGACACAAACATCTCAATAAACGTTATTTTACAGCAGGCAAGCTATCGCTGGAACAGAACAGCACCACTAGACAGATCACTTCCAGACTTTCCTTTCCTTATCTTTAGACAACTTCACCAAGTACAGTGGCTTTCATTAAAGAACTTATCAAAGCTGGTAACAAATTAACAACCCCAAGTTCCCTTTAACAGGCAATAAAAGTAGACTAAGCACTGGGGTCAGAAACCCTGACAAAGGAGTTAGAATAGCATGGCAAAGCTCAGCAGAAGATTTCTAATTCCCAGTATGTTCACACCTATAACCCACTGCAATATGTTGTTTTTTTCAGGATATGTAAATCTATATGAAAGGTGCTTGTAAATTTTGTGACATAAATTCAATCACTGTTAATGCTGTTGGTATTTTAGTGCTTAGTGAATTTGTCTCATGTTATGAATTTTTTATCTTATTTCAGAAGTTATGTTTCACCCCTGGAAGAAGGAGGAGAATGGAAATCAGAGTCGTGTCATTCTGTACACAATTGCACTCACAAATCCACTTGCACCCAAATCTGCCACGGTCACAGAGAATCAGGTGAGATAAATGTTTTAGTTTCAAGAATACCTTCCCCTGCAAAGTCATGATTGTCACCAGGCTTGTTTGTATTTCAGACAATGTACAAGGCAAGCCAAGAGAGTGAGTGCTATGTTATTGACGCTGAAGTTCTGACTCATGATATTCCTTATCACGATTACTTTTATACTATCAATCGATATACACTGACGAGAGTGTCCAGAAACAAGAGCAGACTCAGGTACAGCAAGTTATTAAATCAAAGGTAGGAAAGTTCTTTATCCATATTAATATCTCAATATTCATCCTCATATTACTACATTTTTCCTCACAGGATTTCAACAGAGCTACGGTATAAAAAGCAACCATGGGGCCTTGTCAAAACCTTCATTGAAAAAAATTTTTGGAGTGGTCTTGATGAGTATTTTCATCATTTAGGTAAGCGTCTAAAATGTAAGGTGAATGGGGAGCTTTGCAGTAAGCCTATTGATTAACATCCTCTCAAAATATTCATTCTATATGATCACATACATAGCAATGTATTTATTAATGGACACCAATTCATAGACCACTCACAATCTTTCAATCATATCTTTAAGATCAGGCCTATGTGTGACTTTAGGCAAATGATGATTAGCCAATAATTAATGTTGGCTAGGAAAATAGACAAGTGGCACTTACTGTTGGACAGAAGCATTCTTTTTGAAATGCGTAAAAAGGTTGCCTAGGAGCCAGATGGACATTTTTAGGCTTGGTAATTAGATTAACTTGTATGTAAGTATTTATTCATTTATATAGCATTACTATATTATGCAGCACTTTACAGAGATTCATCATTCACTTCAGTCCCTGCCCCATGGAGCTTACAATCTAGTGTCTCTATTCAGTCATTATGACTTGGATTATGAGAGAAAACCCACGCAGGTGCGGAGAGAACATATAAACTCCATGCAGATGAAGTCCAGGGTGGAACTGAACCCAGTGCTGCAAGGCAGCAGTGCTAACCACTGAGCCACTGCATTAGCCACTGAGCTAAGGATTGCCTTTTTGGCCTTCTTTTGTTACCTTATGATTAAATTCTATTTTGTATATTCTTATGCTAGTATGCAGGCTCTGATTCCCCTCAGTTCGTACTCATATTTATTATGGCTTCATCACACTGTCATAGTCTACCTAATATGTAATGGATGGTTAAAATTTATCATTTTATTTTTGGTGATTTATGCAGGAGATGAATTTACTAGCAAGGATGACAAGTAGCTAACCTACGGTCTAGATACTGGTGTTTGTGTTAGCATTGGTTTAAAGGTACAATAAAAATATACCTTAGCTTTTGTACATATAGGACATATAGTGGATTACCTGAGACTAATAAGAAAGGACTGTGAGCTTCCTGCAGGATTATTTACTGATGTTCTGACCAGACTAAACCCTTGACTGATCTGCAAAACGCCATCTTGTTTCCTTAACTCTCAGTAGTTGTCTAGAAAATGCTGTTTATATTAATAAACATAAATAAGGTAAAGACAGCAGATAAATGTGAGTTATATGAAGTGCTCATTATAAGACTGATGTGTTTCTAGTTCTCTTTCTTGCATCCTGGTGCCATATACTGTACAAATGTCTCATGGTCCCTGGACCAATGCATTGCACTTACTACCTAAGCCCATGTGGGTTGTACTGCACTCTGGAGATTCTGGAGATTTTGTGTATGTGATTGTTATCCTCTACATTTAGAAGAAAGAAAGTTTCTGCATCTACATAGAAGGGGATATTTTACTGTAAGAACAGTGAGGTTATGGAACTCTCTGCCTGAAGAAGTTGTTATGGTTAATTCCATTAAAGAGTTCAAAACTGGTTTGGATGCTTTCCTTCAGTTTAAGAACATTACAAGTTATGGGTACTAGATAACTGAAGGTGGGATCTTGATCCAGGGAATTACTCTGATCCTTCAGTGTAAGAACATTATAAGTTATGGGTACTGGATAACTGAAAGTGGGGCCTTGATCCAGGGAATTATTCTGATCCTTTAGTGTAATAATATTACAAGTTATGGGTACTGGATAACTGAAGGTGGGACCTTGATCCAGGGAATTATTCTGATCCTTCAGTGTAATAACATTACAAGTTATGGGTACTAGATAACTGAAGGTGGGATTTAGATCCAGGAAATTATTCTGATTGCCATATTTGGAGTCAGGAAGGAATTTTTTTCCCTAATATGAGGATAATTGGCTCTTGCCTCATGGGTTTTTTGCCTTCCTCTGGATCAACATTGCAGGAAAATAGGCTGAACTGGATGGACTTGTGTCTTTTATCAGCCTTATAAACTATGTTACTATGTTAAACATCTTGTTTACAGATTTTTTTTTAGTTGCCGTTTTTCCTGAATAAACTGTGCGTTTCCTGTAACGCAAAAACCTCGCATAAACATTTCTGAGAAATCAGATTTTGAAGGATCACTTCCGTACTTAGTTCAATCCCAAGTAATGAAACTGTTTTGTCAAATGTCATTTGCATCAATCTGATCTTACACATATCAGAAGAAATGAACAATTTCCATTTTCATTCCAATTTTATAGAGAATGAACTCACCAAAGCAGAGACTGCCTATTTATCGGATCTTCACCGTCAGTCCCCCAAAGAAAAAAGTAGCAAGATCACATCCACACGTCGTAGGAAGCGTCCCCATACTCACTTGCGCATCCCACATCTACAAGAAGTCTTAAGCCCAGTTACCACACCCACTGACGAGGAAAGGCATCATCGCATCAGGCATGTTGCAGGTTAGAAGACACATTAATTTCTGTTAATACCATCTTTCCCTTTAATTGCTACCTTTAATTTGATCTCCCAGTTTTATTCACTTCCATCCTTCTTTGCTTCTTTATCATGATTCCTTCTCTTTATGTCTGCCCTCTCTTTAAAACTTTGCCCTTCTCTCACTTTGATTTGTTTGGTTTAATGAAAAGGAGATTTTGTACTTGCCAGTACATCTTTTCCTCTACTTGTCTCTTGGGGGACACAAGACCATGGGGTAAAATGCCCTCTCACTGCAGGTAGGACACTAGAAGAATTTGGACTTCTCCTCTAGGGGCTTTAACCCTGACAGAGGAAGAGATTAACCAGTTAAACTTGTCAAACTGAAAAAAACATAAACAGGTAACAGTTAACAAAAACCACATCCATTAACAGTAGTAAGGATGGGATAACCTGTATCCCCCAAGAGACAAGTAGAGAAAAATATTTACTGGTACAAAATCTCTCGGTTCTCTTAGGGGACACAGGACCATAGGGACCTACCAAAGTAGTCCCGAAACAAGGGTGGGAAGAATATTAAATGAAGCAGATTAGCCAACAGCTCCTAAGATATAGGAGCAATGGCTGTCTGCAACACCTTCCCCCCGAAACTTGCTTGTTGGGATGCAAACGAGTCCATACAGTAAAATTTTATGAATGTAGACTGAGATGTCCACTTAGTGGCTCTACACAGTTAATCAAGCGACTCCTTATTTCTCAGTGCCCATAAAGAACTAACTGCTAGAGTTGTTTTTGGTGCTGATTTTCCATGGTTTGTACCCTCTGAAAAAGCAATGAAGAAGTTGTTATGGTTAATTCCATTAAAGAGTTCAAAACTGGTTTGGATGCTTTCCTTCAGTGTAAGAACATTATACGTTATGGGTACTAGATAACTGAAGGTGGGACCTTGATCCAGGGAATTATTCTGATTGCCATATTTGGAGTCGGGAAGGAATTTTTTCCCTAATATGAGGATAATTGGCCCTTGCCTCATGGGTTTTTTGCCTTCCTCTGGATCAACATTGCAGGAAAATAGGCTGAACTGGATGGACTTGTGTCTTTTTTTCAGCCTTATAAACTATGTTACTAAGGTCTCGGCTCCTCTAAATTTTTCTATATGGTCTAGCTAAATACTAGATAGTGTAGTTTTTCCTCCTTGGAGTTATTAGAGTTGGGATATAATGATGGTGGTATGATGTCCTCATTTACTTGAAAGGAGAATACTACTTTAGGGAGGAATAAATGTAGTTTTCTGAGTACTGCCTTATCTGGATGAAAGACAAGTAAGAGGTTCTCTGCATGGCAGAGCTAATAACTCTGAAACCCTACTTGCTGAGACTATTGCTACTAGGTAAAATACTTCTTTTTAGGTGAGTAGGGATAATGTTACTGAAGTTAAGGGTTTGAATGGTTCGGACTGACGTGCAGAGGCAACACTATATTTAAGTCCCAAGCAGGGTATGGTGTTCGGTGAATATATATGTGCTATCCCTTAGAGGACAGTACGTACTTCATCCATGAATGCTAGCTTTTGCTGGAAGAGAACTGATAGGGTGGATATCTGGACTTTTAGGGAAGATGGGCAAAGTCTCTTGTCTAGTTCTTGTTGGAGAAAATGTAGGAGACAAGGTAGTCTAAATTGCTCAAAATCTAGGTGTAGGTTAGAGCACCAGTTCCAGTATGCCTTCCAAACTCTGTGGTAGGTGGAGGAGGAGACCAACTTCTGAGCTCTTAGGATGGTACGGATGACAGCTTCTGACATGGCCGGGCCTAGGGGTAGGCAGAATAGGTGGCTGCCTAGGGCAGGAGAGAGGCGCTATCTTGATAATCGCCTCCCTCCTTAGCGTTGTCCCTACCTGACTCCTCCTTGGCTTGTCTGTCTCTGCTGTAGCGCTTAGCGACTCCGCCTAGGGCGAAAAAAAACTTTGGCCCGGCCCTGGCTTCTGAGAATCCCTTTCAACATAGGATCATGGTTTCAACAGCCACACTGGCAAATTCAGTTATTGGGTTTTGATGTTGATATGGGCCCTGAGACAGTAGGTTCTGTAGTGTTGGAAGAGTGTAAGGGGGGCTATTGCAATGGACCTCAGGTCCGCAAACCACAATGTCCTGGGCCAGAATGGGGCAATTAGGACTATTTTGGCTAATGAGGGGAAGGCATAGACTAGATTGAAGTCCCTTGGGAAACTTATGGCATCTATCACGAATCTTGGTGAATAGAGGACGTCTCTTTCATTTATTTAGGATGTCCCATTGTAGAGGTTGTAGGTGGAACTGTACAAATGGTACTGCCTCTATTGTGGAGATGAGTACTTCTAGGACTCTCATGCAGAATCTGATGGATGGTGCTGGAGACGTAGAGACTATGGAGAGGATTCTGATTATTTTGTCCTCTGGGAGTTTTCTTTCTTCAGTAACATACCCAGAAATTGTATCTCTTTTGAGGGGTATATGGTTGACTTTTGAAGATTCAGGATTCATACGAAGTACTTTAGGTTGGATATGCAGATACTCACCACTTCCTGTGTTTGAGTTCTTGACAGGGCCTTTATTAATAGGTTATCCAAGTAGGGAGCGATGTGTACTCCTTGTAGTCTGAGGTGAGCTGCCATGGTATCCATTATGAATACCCTTGGAGCTGTGGTCAGTCAAAAGAGTAGAGCCACGAATTGGAAATGGGAATGACTGAATGAAAATCACAGGAATTGATGGTGATTTTGATGGACAGGAATGTGGAGATAGGTGTCCTTGATATGTAGGGATACTAGAAATTCACATGGGACCATGGCTGCAATTACTGACCTGAGAGTCTCCATTGTGAATCTGGAGACCCTGACATATTTGTTTAGACTCTTTAGGTCTAGGATAGGATGAAAGCCTCCGTCTTTTGTGGGAAGAAGGAATAGGTTAGAGTAATATCCCTGAAACCTGTTTTCTGGAAGAACTGGAGTAACTACTCCCTTCGTGGTTACGTTGTTTATACAGGAGTGAAATGCTTGTTTCTTTCTTGGGTCTAATGGAACCCGTGACAGTAAAAATCGAGGAGTAGGAGGTAATGAATGAATTCTCTATTTGGTAGACGAATTTTATGATTTTAGGACCCATACATCGTTTATGTGTTGAAGTCAATTCCTTCTGAAATAGTGACAACCTTCCTACTCAATTGTTCGTTTTGGAGGCGGCTGGTCCTTCATGATGAGGAGACTTTCAGCCTAATTCACTATTGTGCGAAGTGAGCTGCGAAGCCTTCGGCTCACTTCACAAATGGTATTATGCGCCCGCTGATCTCCTGCACGCAGACATCAGCGAGCGCATTAAAGGGATTCCAGTCCCGGCGAGGAGACTCGAGTGCTCTCTCCGAGACTGAAATTCCTTTAATGCGCTCGCTGATGTCTGCGTGCAGGACATCAGCGGGCGCATAACACCATGTGCGAAGTG
The DNA here is from genome assembly GCA_019650415.1 of Pipa parva. NCBI lineage: Eukaryota > Metazoa > Chordata > Amphibia > Anura > Pipidae > Pipa > Pipa parva. The sequence continues at coordinate 449 of WMED01017400.1, read as the reverse complement.
AGCCGAAGGCTTCGCAGCTCACTTCGCACAATGGTGAATTAGGCTGTTTGTCTGATGCAGAGATAAACTGTTTTCTGGATTGCCAATTGTTTATGCGCTTATATTGAAATCTTGGTTCAGGGGTGTTCTGGGATAAGGATCCTAAATTATGAAAGGACTGTTTGAAGCTGCCATAATTGCAATTGGATGATGAATAGTGTCTTGATTTTCTTGCAAAGACTTCTGATTTTTTTCAGTTTGTGGGAGGAGTGTACTCTTCCCTCCTGGCTGATGATTTTGTCTAGGTTGGGGCCAAAGAGAATCTTACCCTTAAAGGGAATATATGTGAGCGATCTTTTCGAAGAAGGGTCAACTGTCCAGTGTTTTAGCCATAGGCGGCACCACTTTGCTACTGTTATACAAACCCCAAAATCAGAAAAGTTGGCACGTTGTGTAAATCGTAAATAAAA
>WMED01017399.1:0-13017 GCA_019650415.1 Pipa parva | reverse complement strand
ATTGCTTGAGTGATAAGTTGAAAATATCAGTGAGGACCTCAGCTAGTTGGACTGAGCAAGTTCTCGGTACCCTACCTGGCACTCCATCAGGGCCAGCTGCTTTATTGGCGTCAACCTAATTAAGACAGTCCATGACATCAGAGATAGATAGGGTGAGTGGTAGGTCTTTGTCAGAGGGGCAGGTTTTCAGAGGTGGATGGTCATTTAGTTGATCAAACTGAGCATACAAGAGGTTCAGATCATCAGCCTGGATATCAAGAGAAGGGGGGTGATGGGGGAGGGTTGTAGTTGGTGAGGTTGCAGATACCCTGCCACATACGTCTAGGGTTGACAGAGCTGAGATGTTCCTCTACTTTCAATTTGAAGCAGTGTTTGGCTTCAGAGATACCCTTTCTTAGAGCATATTTGACTGATCTGTATGCTATTTTGTCACCTGATCTGAAGGCATGATCCCTTTCTTTGAGCAAAAGCCTGACATGATTGTTCATCCATGGCTTTTGGTTTGCAAAGATGCGGATGGATTTCAGTGATGTAACCTCTTTGATACACTCTGAGATGTGATCCAGAACAGATTTGGTATAAAAGTTGATGTCTGGAGAAGCGAAAGCTGTCCAATCGGTCTGAAGGAACCTCTGTTGTAGGGTAGAATCAGCTTCATTATTCCAGACTTTCACCAGTTTAGTTACAGGTTTTGACCTTTTTATGATGGGAGTATATCTGGGAAGGAGTAATATTGAGAGATGATTTGAGATAGGAATGGATTTGTAGGCATTGGCAACATTTGAGTACACGAGATCAAGGATCTTGTCTCTCTTGGTAGGGCATGTAATGTGCTGGTGCAACATTGGAAGTACAGATTTCAGGATGGCACTGTTGAAATCACCTGCAATAATTAGTACTCTGTCATGATGCGTGGTTTGCAATGGATTGATGGCAGATTGGAGGACAATCATTGCTGAATTCGGGTTGGCATCTGGTGGGACGTAGACGGTACAGATAACTACACAAGTGAACTCACGAGGTAAATAGTATGGTCTGCACCTGATGATCAAGAATTCTAGATCTGTAGAGTAGTGAGACTTTATAATACTTGTGTCATTACACCAGTTTTTATGTATATAGCCATATTCCTGTGTTTCACCATATGCCTTAGACCTTCCAGAGGTGTTCCATCATGTCCCTGTGTTTCACCATACAACTTAGACCTTCCAAAGGTGTACCACCGTGTTCTTATGTTTCACCATATGCCTTAGACCTTCCTGAGGTGTACCACCATGTTTCTGTGTTTCGCCATACACCTTAGACCTTCCAGAGGTGTACCACCATACTCCTGTGTGCTTATGTGCACTTTGTCACAGTACACCTTAGTGCCTCTACAGCATATTACAGTTATACCCAGATACAATGCAGGATGCCCATATACAGTGGCAAGGTTAACGTTATCTCCTGATAGAGTACAGTGTGTCCATAAGATTTACATAGATATAGTGTCTATCAAAATCACTGGAGTGTTTCAAAACAGGTTTGATTACTTAATGAACTTAATGTGAAGGCATTATGGCTATGTATGTATATTTCATGTGTTTGATATGTGCTTGGAGCGCACATTAGTACCTAAACGCATATAAAAATTGAAATCATGTACATGTATAATGCTGTACACATATGTTTCTAATGATGTGTTTCTAAACTGAACATGCTTTGTTCAAAACCTGGTAGTTCTCCTCATAAAATTAATTATGTTTTAAATATATGTGAATGATATATATATTGTACAGGGTACAATAACTGCAGCCATTTTGTCATTTCTATTGCATGAGCCTGAAATTGAATTTTGGTGCCCACTTACTATACAGTGAAATATAAACACATCTAAATAGCTACTATACAGCTCATCTCTCTGTCGCTTGTAATCCTGTGAAAATGTTATATTGCGGGATAACAACTCCTTAGATGGCATGCTCAGGTGTGCTACCTATAATAAAAACCATAGGGTCATCTGCAAAACATGGTCATTGTTTAATATTGCCAAAGAAAATCAAGAGAAAAAGTAGCAAATCATGATAACCCTAACTTACTTCTGTAACCTAATACCTTCTATTGGGAACAGAAACCAAATGAGGAATGTTTAGGTTACCAGCAAACGTAAATCGTATAATGGTATAATAAGACATGAAATGTTGGACTATAGTGAGATATTTTTACCGCTATACAGATTATGCATGCTTCATATACCATGAGGTACTGTTACACTATTGTATTCTTAATATTGACAGTAAGGAACTGTGCCCAGAAATTCTGATCTGTCAATGTAGTCGAACAATGTAAATGACATCTACTCTTACATTATTATGTCTCTGAGTTCTTTAGTGTAAGCTCACATATGTCAAAACACATCAGTGACAAGCTGGAACCAATCACAGAACAATGACCGATGCCAATACTTCAGGAGAACATTATAGTAACGAAATATTTATTTATTCTTTTAAGTTCATTAAACGTTCGTTAAACTCTTCAAGCTGCCACAGGCCTTAAAATTAAAAGGTTGTGTTTGTGTCTCTAAACAATATGAACCTAGGAGGTAAAGATCTGTGTATATGAAACAAAACAAAAAAATATAAATTTTTATTATTGTCAAAATTTAGAGATGTAAAAGCAGTTTTAGGCGCGGTAGCCTGTTTTCATGACCTAGGTATTCCATATATTTTGACATTTGCTACATTGTTACAAACTATTTGGCAGAAAAAAAAAAACGAATTCTTCATTCTTCAGACAAATGCTTATAGTAAAGAAAAGGATACAGCGTTCGCGGAGTCCAGGACTTGAAGGTGGGAGGTGCAAAATCGGAGTTAGAGAAGTTAATTAAACAACTGAACTTTGGCTTAATGACTTATTAAGGTCTGATAGATAAGAACACAATAGAACCTAGTGCTGAGATTTGACTCATCATTTGAAGTTTGTCTCCTGCATCAGGTTGTCCCCTAACAGTACAAGGCATCTATTTTGCTGTTTTAGACAGCCCCTCTCTCTGTCAGTGAATATAAATAGTAAGAATAGGAGTCAATGAGTGGACTACAGGATCTACTCTACCTAATGCAAGTGAAGTGTATGAGAGGCTATTTTGATTGGTCATTGGTTAGAAGCCAATAGCTGTTCTGGAGCAATAGGTGATTACACCCTAGGTGAGCTACCAGCTATACCACATTAACCATCTGCAACCAGCAAAGTAAACATCCTTGCAGTGGCTGGCAAAGGTTGTTGGGAATTGCAGTTAAGTATTTGTTGTTTGGAATCTAAATGAGATTTTTTATAAAATAAAATCCAGACATTCTAACTTCCCCTTTTCTGTTGAAGCCCTCTGAATAAGCAGACTTTTAATGACAAGTTTAATGATTCATACCACCATGCCCTCACTACTTTATATTTTTGAGCTGACAAAGCAGACTTACTAGAATGGCCAGCTTGGGTCACATAATATAAGTCTCACTAATGTAACTATTCAAACATATTAGACTTTATTATTCTATCAGGAAGTACACTGCCTGCTGCTTCTTTACCCTTCCTAAGGGACATATAATTCTGTCGGTGTAAGAGGTAGCAACATTTACAGTACAGTTACATTTACAGTGCATTTACATTAATAGAACAACCTTTCTACATTTATTTTCCTGGTTGAAAGTGTTTCAGTATACTAGATTTTTTTGGCAACAAATAACATTCTTCTATTTATACCTATATTTTCATATATCTATTTTTATAGCCATTAGTCTGTATTTCTGTCTATATCTATCAATTTGTTTGCCCGTCTATCTGTGTCTATCTATCTATCTATCTATCTATCTATCTATCTATCTATCTATCTGTATCTATCTATCTATCTATCTATCTATCTATCTATCTATCTATCTATCTGTGTCTGTCTATCTGTGTCTGATTATCTATTTAAGGGTATGAAAAGTTTGGATAAAACACTATTTCTATTTGACATGTATACATATAGAAACCCAACCTAAATATTAAAATGTAAAAATGATTTTGGGATCAGTAGTACTTGCCTCTTGTTTAAACAGCCCTGCTCCCCCTCCCATTCTGTGTACAGACTCTTCCTGTATAGTGCCGTGACATCACTCACTATACAGAGAGTCGTTCTTGTGGGGAAAACCCCTCCCCCTCTCCTTTTCTACAAAGCCTGTTCCTAACCCTGAGCATGTTGCAAATAAGACCTGTTCAACTGCCTGTGGGGTCAGCTTTGGAAGAAGTCAGGGAGAGGAGGGGTGTGACAAAATGCTTGCTCTTCCCATACAAGGAAGTGCTTCAGAGGGTGAAAACAGCTATAGGGGGATATTGAGCTCTGCTGAATTAAGAGGTGAGTCAGGAGCTTCTTAATCGCTATATTGCTTGACAATAGGTAAATAGAGCTTTCTTTATAGCCAGGGTTTACTTAACCTTTAATATGACCAACATATTCCTAAAAATATTCTAAAAGCATTTATGTAAAGTTATATATTTTATATGCATATGTTTTTTAATGTGTAAATATAAATGTATTTTTTATTCATTTACTAAACATTAGAAATTGACCATCAGTTATAAAAATACAGCATGGTTAATGGTATTGCTGGTGACATTGCATGCATGATGTCAAACATAATTAAATCATTGACCCCTGACTTCATACATCATTTCCTATGACATCAACTGTTGCTCAGTTTTAATTAATTAGTTATCCAATAAAAGCATTGCATATCATCTCTTCTTACAACTAATAAAGATAACAACCACTGTCACTGTGGGATGGCTTTTTTCTGTTTAGCTGGGGGTGAAACCATCTTTGAATAACTGTGTTAGCAGTGTTAAAATTTGGGTTGTAGCACACACAGTTTATTTATACTCTCTTAAATAATGTTTATTTGTAAAATTAATCTCACCTTAACAGTGCTCCACCTTAAATTCATTATGGAATCACCTCAAGCATCCCACTCATGCACCTACCCATAATTCTAACCCTGCAGCATACCCAAACCCACCATGCAAAGAATGTAGAATTCCCCACTGTATACATGATATACAGTATACAGCCTTCCCTTTGTGTTTAAAATATTGCGAGAGATATCTCTATTGAGAGATAGACCAGATGTTCATAAATATTTGCTTTGGTGACCAAATTTGCCAGAAGAAGGTCTATGATTCTTCAGCTGGTGTGGGCAAACTACAGCTCGCTGGCCAGACATCTTTGGCCAGACCCTTCTGCCAATGTTGGGTGACAGGGCCCCCCATCCAGCGCTGCACTATCTTGATGCTCACCCCACCTTCTCTCTGTTCCTACCTCTTACCCATTAAAGGGTTGCAAGCACAGCTGGATTTGCTGGTTTTCTTCATTTTCATGAATGCGGAATAAACATATGGGAGATTTCATGGTTCTACAGTGAAAGAACCTTTGCTTAAATACCCAGTATAATACCCATCTCAGGCCCAGGAAGAATCTATCTACTATAGTGGCAATTTCTTATCAGACACAGTTTTTTGCATAATGTGGCATAGTCAGCTGAAAAGCAGGAGCCCCCTAATTTGCCACTTTAATCTGGAGAAGTAAAACAGGTGAATGTACTACAGTATCCCTTGTTGAATTCACTACTTTGACAGATTCCAACACTTGAGGAATAGGTGAGTTATCTGTGCACACGCCACATATACAGCATGTTAACCTAGCCTAAGTTTGAATTTATCCATAAGTGGATGAATATGGGGAGGTGGTGAATGAATATAAACTCTTACTTTTATACTTTTATGTATCTGTTCGGACATTTATGAATAAGCCCCCCCCCAGTGTAAGATCTGTAACGACATTGTTTGGGCTGTTTTTAAGTGGTAAAATATATTACAGGGTTTGTGGTAGCCACAAGTACCACTAGAAGAGGAGATAAGGACACAGTATCTAAGGGTCCATTTAAATTTATCATTGCATCCAATACAAAATGTATGCTATAAATACCTTCATACTACATTGAAATTTGCTATCAGTCTCCTCTTGAGATTGCACATAAAACCCAGATTTTGTTTGTTTTTCCCTTCCAAAATATTTAGACAGATTGAATGTTTTCTCTTGTTAGTCACTAATTATAAAACAATCCATAGCACTGAATGGAATTTAATTCCACAGAGATAACAAAATTGATGCTTGCGGACTGATATAGTGCAGTGTTTTAAATATTTCACTGTGGATGATTATAGTTTAGCATTACACAGAATGTTCCTTAAATGCATAAATAAACATTAGAGCTCATTGAAAATAATGTTCACTGTCTATTTTAAAAAATTTTATTTTTTTTTTTTGTTTAAAAAAAAGTACTGACTTAACTTACTTTTAAATGTCTGTTTTGGCCCTTAAAGAAATACTTAAAAAAAAAAAGATGTCTCTGTGTACCATGAGAGTGGTTTAATAAACGGTGCTTAGGGAACAGTAGCAATCAATTTTACTCTGTGGCTCCTACAGACCGTTTACTACTGGGATGGAGGAAGTTGTGGGTTTTAGCTCCCTAACCAGTATAACCCTTAAGGTGGGTATAGATGATGAGATTAAGCTAAGCCGCTCCTTTTTACTCCTAAAAATGAGGATATCCATGAAATGGCCCTCCTGCCAATGTCCTTCCACCTTGCAGGGAAATGATAGAATACATCACAAAACCTGTCTGCTTCCAGTGGTGGTAGTAGATAAAAGCATGTTCACTGACGGACCACTTTTTGTATATTTCATTTTTAGCAGTGGAAGGCAGAGGTGGCCATTTGAACTATATCCCACCAAGCAGGGTCAGACTGGCTCAACAAAGCACCAGAGAATCCTGGGAGAATTGGCCTGGTATCAAACCCATCTTTAAACATTTTCAGATCACTAGCTACTTTTAATTATATTAATACTTGGGAAATTGCCTCATTTATTATGTTCTGCAATTCTGATATTTTATTATGATAGTTCTGGTGTACATGACAACCTTTCTTATTAGGTTGATGGTCCCTTATAATCAGCTTCTCTAGTGGACTCAAGGTGCTACCAAGTCACAAGATACTCTTCCATGAACTACATTATGTTTCCATTGGACTCTGCCATGAGTGAAAGAGCATCAGTGGCACGAGCCAACACGGGCTCGTGCTGGACTACTTTGTGGGTCAAAAGGGAACAAAACTGAGCAGGGAAATAAACATATTTTTGTTTAAATTTACAGATTTAGGGAGACAATATTAGAGAGGACTTAAAGATTGAGCCCATCTCTGACTCACTCCAAGGAATCCCAATCCCTCAAGGCTAACAGAAGGTGGTCAAGGGGTGAGTGTTAGCTGTACATATCCCATATAAGCATACATTTGTCATTTACAGTTGAAGATGAACTATTACAGATAGGAATCCCTGGCATTGTGGTTAGTCAGTGATACTTATCATGAGCAGCCAAAAACCCCAACAATGGGGGGGAAAAAAATGTTTTAATACCCAGTCTGGCTTAGGTAGATAACTTATTTCAATTTGTAGAATATAATCCTTGAAGGGTTACCCTTAAATTGTATGCAGCTGTGCCCAAGGTTTGACTGGGTGACTCTGGGTAACTGCATCATGTCTTTGGAAGCTACTGTAAACTGTTAGCTATTTAGCTAAAATATTACTAGGTGGTCTTTATTGAAAACCCTACAGATATATAGTATAAGCTATATAGCACAGCGACTTCTCTTCTAACTCATAATACGCAGAATAGTGATAAATCTGAATACTTGTCAAGCGCTATTGAATAAAATTCTCACATATGTATAAAAAGAAGTATTTTCTGTTAGCATCATATCCACTTTTTATTGCCATAAAATTAAAATGTATCCATGTTTTATAATTAGAATTCTGTAACACCCCTTCAAGAACCCTAAACTAATGTGACAACCGTTGGCCAGATGGGCAGATTTTTAATGTGCATTAACATTTGATTGCTTGGAGTCAGGCATACACACAGTTTAAAATAGCTTACACATCTTTGCAAACATCTTCAATTGTTCATGAGCCGCTAATAGCACAGGAATATGCGCCATTTACACGCGATCCTGTCTCTGTTGCTTTAACATATTCTGTAGCTGTATTGCCAAAAGTTCCATTCCATAGATTGTTTCCCACATACTCCATCAGGAGAATGTCATATTCCACAATAGAAAATAATGACTTTGAAGCAATGAGTGAAACCTTGGTAGGATTATGCATTTCTACTGAAGCATTTAATAATGTGTTTTCTTGTTGCCATAGTGATTACAAGCCTATTGGAATGCTGTACATTAGGGCCAGTTAAAACACAAGCGTTACATATTGCAGTTGGTCCCACTGCCTCCCAAGGAGAGAAATGCTAAACAAATGAACACTTGACCTTGATTTTAATGTAGACTTGATAAGAGAGATTGCTGCAAGGTTGCTTAGGATTAATACCAGCAAGTTCAATGAACGCCTGCTGTGTGAATTCTTTTGACTGAACCCAATGTAAATGTATAATTCTGCTTTTTTTTTCTCTACTATGTAAGCAAAGCAATTCAAAATCACAAAAATGCCAATTAAAATGGAATTTGACATTTTTGAAAGTAAATATTTGAGTTAAAAATCCCTCCTACGGGAATTCTTTTCATTGGAAACAAATATTAATTACAATGTTGTAGAAAATAATCAGATCATCTAACCCCCCCCCCTGTTTAACCGTTAAAAGGACCTGTGAAAGCAAAACACTGAAATTATTCACATACATTAAAGGGGAAGTAAAGGGGGGAAAAAATGAGTGTTTTTGCATTTTAAACATTTTGTCTGAAACATTATTCTAATATATTTTATTATTTTATTGGTTTAGATTTCATTATCTTACCTATTGAGTTATTAATATTATTTTGTAACCTGCTTCTTGGCCAAACTATACCCAGAGAATAAACTTTGAATTAATGTTACAAAGGTTGAAGTCTGGTTGACAGTTGTTCTTACATGGCACTTGAAAAACACATACTGTATCTATAAATTGTTGATTTTACTGCTTTGAGCTTCTTCTTTTTTTTTTAATTTTCATTGATGGGACCACTTTTATCAGTAAAAGTCATACCCTATTATTTTCCATGAAATTTTAGATAATACATATATATCATGAAGTTCTCCTAAAAATCCCAAATTATAAAAGATGATTGTAACCAGCATAAACAAGTACTGCTTTGGAATAACTGCATTGGTATTCCAAACAACAATTTTATTTTAGTGATGTTTGTGGCCCTTAAAGACCTTTAAAGGCAAATGACTAAGCCAATGTGTCCTTAAAGGGGTTGTACTGCCTAGATACATAGATTTATTCTGACTTTTCCTGATGCCCTGCACTGAAATTTTTCATTAAAAAGTTATTTCAATTCAAACATCAATATATTTTCAGCTGCAGTTATAGATTACTGGGATTTGTTTTTGTATGTTCCAGTCTTTTAATATCTAGTCATGACGAAATGATGAAGAAGAGGGTATCGCAGGTTGAAAAATCATGACATACAATCTTTCTGATGTAATAACATACCCATGAAAACTATACTTTTTACAATTAACACCTCTTAGGATTATTCTCTGAAAAATGTGCAAAGTAAGGGGCTTATTTATGTCCAAACAGACACATGCAGGCCCAAATTCACATCCATTTGCCACTTCTCCAACTCCCTTTAATCATCAAACTCTGTGACCTTGCAAAGTCACAACCAATTCAAAAGCTTGCAACAGTCGCACACCTACGGAGTCCTTCACATTAATTTGTGTATGAGTGCACACACCTTTTGCCCGTTTACCAAGTGTCAGACTGCATCGGAGTGACAAATTCGGCAAGGAGTGTTGTTCCAAATTCACTGGCTAAATTTCATCTGACACTAGATAAAGGGCAGGACGCCTGAACATGTAGTGTTTCCACTTTTACCCAATAAAGGGTTGCAGCACAGCAGCGTGTGCGTGGTTTCTTCCTTTCTACCTGTATAATTGTGAGTATACTTTTGGGAGACTTCATGGTTCTCCAACAAAGGGTCCTGCGCTTTATTAAGAACTACATTACTCATCTCAGACCCCGGGAGAACCTGTATAATATTAAATTTCATCTGATCAAAGTGGCAACGTATGGGTTTGATGGCAGGGCTCCAGATTAGCGTATGGGGACTATACACTCAAAAGTGACAATAACTATTGTGACAAATTGACAATATGAACTAGGGATAGCGTGGCATAGAAAGAGATGTAATATTCATTTGAGACAGGCGAAATTTAATAAACTTGAAAACTTTTTGATCAAGTTTTTGGATCTGATTTTTTGATGGAAAGGTAGCAGTAACTTTACTTTAGTAGTATAGCTACCTTTCCATCGAAAAATCCAGTCGAAACGTTTCTATCAGTAAAAATCGATCGAAAAAGATTGATGGATTTTTACCAATGAGACAGCCGACATCTACTCGAGTTTATTAAAATTTCACCATTACCGGTAAGTGGAAGTTGTAGTACAGGGATACTGCAATTGCAATAAGCGGAACAAAGAACTTAATTTTTGTGTACCGGAGCTAAACTGATGTCCTACTGATCACTACTCAGTGTAACTGGGTATTTGCAGTGTAACTGGAGTGTATGAATTTATGCGCTGTTATTTGGCAGGGGCTAATTTGTTAGGCTCTGAGGGCCTCCTTAATATTGATGGCAGCACTGATGATGTAATATGCATTTCATGTAAAACTGCAGCAAATCCATGCTGCCAAGTAGGTTACTAAAATAACAGATTAACGTAAATACTTTTTTGTATTTGCGCCTACATTTTACAAATTCAGTTAAAATGATGTGTTCTATTTAATATCAGTCCACAAGTAATTTCCTATTCAGCTGACAAATTACAAAGCTTAATTCATTCCATTTTGTGTTTGTTAACATCTCTAACGTTTTATGAAGATAAAACTGGCGGTTATGCAGTCTTCATGCACCAGACTAAAATCACAGAGTAAAAAAAGACAGTTTTATGAGACTGCTGGTGTGTAAGCGCAGAGAATATTACATTCCAAACAATGCAGCTTCCATTGAAGCCGGTTACATATCATTTATTTTTTTACATCCCAGCAATGCTTTCAGCACTATTTCGACCATTATTAAACTCGCATATGTTTTAACTTTAAAATTTACAACTTATTCCTATTTGCCAAAAATAACACATGGTAATATTTATTTAATTCAGATTCCTACTACTTAAATTACAGTTTCTAAAATGAAGAATCTTGTTATTAAAGGAATACAAATTAACATGGTTCAACTTGATCGGATCAAAGTGATTTCATTGAGATGTTCTTTATTTCTTCTACCTGGAGCTAGCAAGATATTTACAAAGATTCGATGAAGATTTGATTTGTTAAATGATCAGAAAAATAATGACTTACCAATTGCTAAAATGAATACATTATTTACTTTAAAGTATTTTGGCCCATGGGTTGAACTGAAAGATCCTCCAGTGGGCCCCAGTGGAAGTAGGTCCATCGGGTCCAGGACAAGGCCCTTCTTACATGCCACGGGGCCCCTAGTGGGCCCTTATGTCGGGACCCAGGGCCCACCCTTGCCAGCCTATTAGGTGACAACGGCCAATGAAGGAGGGGCCTCCAGTGGGCCCCGCTTGCTCAGTCCGAGACGGATTTGACTTGTCTTTCTTATGATCAGCGACTTGTTCTTATTATTTATGCTTTGTATTTATGTAAGATCACTGAAAAATGGTACAGTTTCAAGGAAAACTACAAACTCCTTCATTGCAGGAGTGATTTTTAAGGGGGAGATACTTACTGATGATTGCTGTTTTAAGCTCCAGCGCTGCTTCTGCTCTGAGTAACTTGCTGATGTCTTCTGTTTTTGGCAGGTGCTGCGGTCCTCTTCACTTCCTGTTCCTGTGCATTTCAACAAATAGAGCAAGCTCAGTAGCTGTTTTACAACAGAAAATACGCAGGAAGTGAAGAGAATTGCAGCGCATGTAAAAATTCTTTAGAAAGTGGCAAGCTACTGTGAGCAGATGGCAGAGCTGGATGATAAAACACTGATTAGTAAGTATCTTCCCTTAAGAATCACCCCTTGAGTGAACAAACTTGTAGTTCTCCTTTAACACAGGGTGCTGTGGTACACAAATGGCTTGTTATGAATTTTCCAGTAAAATGAACCAAATAAGGAAGTGTAGGTACGTGTCTGTCCCCAACAAACAAGGGAGGACTACAAACATTGTTTTCCCAGTGGAGACATATAGAGGGGAATTCAGGATAGTGTGAAGTGAGGTGCGGAGTGTTCACCTCACTTCGGACTATGCTGAATTCCCCCCATAGCTGTGAGACATGGTCACAAAAGAAAGCAGATTGAGGAGAAAACAATGTCTTTGAGCTGTGGTGTGGAAGTTGATTCTTAGGGTCACCAACAAAACTGTTCAGAAATGTATCAGTCCATTGATGTTAACACCCATAGGTGTGTGCAGGCCATTTCATTATGGTGTGCCCCTAAAGAAAAAAAAATCTTAAACCTAGGTTCACACTGGCATTTTTATATGTGGTGTATAATCCTGTGTGCTGACATTAGGGTTTGCCCAGGCACAGCAGGTAAACCCTGTGTGTACACCAGTGGCATTTTCTCTAAGACTGCAAGGGAAGCTCAGCTTCCTCTAAAATGACAAAAAAAAATAAGTGATCAAATATATACAACAGTACAGTATGTACATGTCATTTCCTCTCACCCATTCCTGCAACTTCACAGTGCTTTAAACAGTGTGGACGCTGAGGTTCCACAGAGTTCAACAGCAAAGCAAAAGTGCAGTGAAACAAGATGAGTAATTGGATAAATGCTGGGCTTTGTCCCTCCCATCAGAATCTCAGCTTCTCTGGGAGTCTATGGGACAGTGGGCTGTGGCCTGGAAGCTCAGTCTGCATGCTGATTGAAACAAAATGAGTCATTGGATAAATGCTGGGCTTTGTCCCTCCCATCGGAATCTCAGCTTCTCTGGG
>WMED01017398.1:0-13017 GCA_019650415.1 Pipa parva | reverse complement strand
GTTCCTATTGGCTCCTGTGACCGATCGGGTCATAGGAGCCCTCCTCTTTGCATGGAGGGAATCAGCTAGGACTCCCACTGTGTCGGATCCAGCGCTCCACCGGCAAAAAAAACCACCTGGTGGAGAGCAGGACCGGGGGCCGCAAACTAGCGTCCTGAGGGCCGCGAGTTTGAGACCCCTGTGCTAAGCAGATTAAACATACATGTGACACTGCGGTAAGTTGTTTTCCATATCTTTCCAAGGCTATAGGAAAACAACTTCTAGACAGACGATAAAACCACCATCTCCACAGAAGAACATTTTCTACAAAATTGCAGAACTAGCTGTTAACGATCCATGAGGATGCAAAACACTTATTTTAAAAACACTTAAACACTTAAATGTCAAGGTGATATAGTTTGAGTAATAATTGCTGAACTCAGTGAAAGATTTAAAGGTATAGTTCATTCTTAGTCTAAAAGTCCATGTTGAGAGAATATATGAGTCCATATGGATATTTAGGCCAAATGCCAGTCCATAAGTATGTCCTTAGAGCAAAACATATAAAGTCCAAAAACATGTCCATAACATACTCAAAATTATCAAATGTGTTCAAAGCTAACTGGAAATTTGGTGAACCTGTAAAAATATTTTGACAAATTCTTTGACAATTGCCCAGTGCAGAATGTCTTGTATCTTTCCAATCACAATGACAAGTGTCCTAGTATAATGCCAAATACCCCCTGACTATTTACAATCCCAAATTACCTAAGCCACCATCATTTGTACCTTACATGTCTTAACCAGGTTTGGTTCATATAAGATTCAAATAAAATGCTACATTCATTTCATTCTTAAATTAACATTTACACAAAAGAAACCACAAAGAATTTGCTAATATCTATCTTGCACACTCAACGCATTTATTAAAATATTAGATTTCATCTTAGCAGTATCTTGTCCCGAACCTGACTTTGGCCAGATGGAATTTAACCTGTTTGTTTACTTGTGAAGAAATGTCATTTGCAATATAACTGAGTCAACGTTATAAAGGGTGGCATTGGTTTTATTTTCTAAATATTGTGTTTCTCTTCTATAGAGAAATCATTATGGAACACAAAATGAGCCTCTTTTGGGCCTTCTAATAAAAAGGCTAAGTTTGTAGATCTGGAATCCCATATGGAATCACGTTTTTCTTTCTTTAGTGGTATACTTTGTAACTAAAACGTTTGCTACAAGAGTCATTGAACTGCCAGCAAGGTGATCGCTTGGCCATTTACCTTTATGCAAACACCTAACAGAGCCTTTAAAGCTTCAGGTTTTCAGTATGACCTTTCATTTCGTAGGAACCAGACATGGACATACAATTATCGCATTAATATTACTGAAGTGGATATAACGTTTCTCTTTGGGGACCCAAAATCAATTTACATCAAATCTTCTCTGCAGTCACTGGCAAGTAATGCTTGACCCTTTAATAATGTCTCTACATAACAAATGTCAAAGTGACATTTAAAATGACCGTTCTATGTTGCAGATATGTTTGCAAATATTTATTGTTAACCTTTACCATGAATTGCACACTACTGCATCAATAATTTAAAATTAAGTTTTGCTATTGTTACTGTTTGCACACAAAATTGAAGTTAGTTTCCAATATAATTTACTTCAAAGGCATTTGTGCTTTGCAGAATCTATAGACAGTGTATTGTAAATGTCTCCTGCTTGTGCAGAGATTATTATTCACTAAAGTCTGAATTGTTGCATATAGGTGCAAATTCGCCAGATAAAGACAGTCGCAATAGATTAATTGTAGGTATGCATTAATGTGTTTGTTTCTATTGCTCTAAATGTATTTTGTGCAAATTATTTATATGAAATCATCATGAAAATTGCAATACTGACCTGTTAAAATAAAAGATATTCCATTTTTGCTGCTGGTTAATTATTTTGTTATTTTTCTCTAAATAATGTCCTCATTTAGTTTGTCTCTGGTATCAATTCAGGTGATTTTTTTTCCCTTTTGTGCACAGTATAGAATAGCTGGTAAATACACAGCGCTTGTAAAGTATGATCTTTCATTAAATGCCTCAAATGATACAATAACTTTTATAAAAATGCTTTTATAGCCAATGTCAAAAGTCAATTATTGATGCATTTTTTTTTTTTTCATCAAAAAGTTGTTTTGGATCCTATTGAAATCAATGGAAAGCTTGATAAATATGCTCCAAATTTTTTAATTTGTATTTTTGATGGGTATAACTGCCAAGTTAGATGAAAGAAGCAGTGTTTTAGTAAACATTAAAGATACAAGTTAAAGGTCACTAAACAATAGGCAACGTGTCATCTGTCTTTGGAGGGATTACTTTGGGCATTTAAATGATCACAGTGTCATACTGCTGTGACCCCTGCTTGTTGACAGATACAGAGTCAGAGGCAAAGGGCAATACAGAGTGATTTTTTTTTTTATCTAGGGCTCTGATTTTTACTCTTCCCACCTTCTAAGCCCCAGTCTAAGAGAACATTGTAAACTTTTACAGCACAGTATGTCCTTGAAAATAGAGCATCTTAATTTTATACTATAGAGCAGGATAAAACAAAGTATGGAATGTCCAAATATATGCACAAGCATGCTAAAAGCTCTGGAAGCAATAATAGTTATTTGCAGCATTGCTAATGTTAAGTATGCATTTAAATAAATGTGATGTTACTTTAATTGTAGCTTCTAAAAAATTAAATTTCTTAGTGATTACAAAATTTTCATAGTAGTGTATGTTACAGAAATTTTGGCCTAGATGAAGGTGTCTCCAGGAAGGGAAGATGGATAAAACTCAAAATGAGAAAACTCCCATTGCCCATTTTTTAAATGATTCAGGGGTAATTCACGATAGTGCGAAGTGAGGTGCGGAGTCTTCACCTCACTTCGCACTGACTGATATGCGCTCGCTGATGTCCTGTGCGCGGACATCAGCAAGCCCTTTAAAGGGATTCCAGTCTCGGTGAGGCAACTCTTTTGGTCTCACCAAGACTGGAATCCCTTTAAAGAGCTCGCTGATGTCCACGCGCAGGACATCAGCGAGCGCATTTCAGTCAGTGCGAAGTGAGGTGAAGACTCCGCACCTCACTTCGCACTATCGTGAATTCCTCCCTCAGTATGTCCTCCATTCCTTCTATTCAGTGTGACAGGAAGTCAATGCTGTGTGAATCTTCGTCTGCACATGTTAGAAGTCAGCAAGTTTGTTTCATCCCGATAAAAGTTGTGGAAATAGTTTTAAAGGAAAACTCCACTCTTCAAGATTTAAAAAATCTATATTGTACAAGCCAAAGACTAGAAAATACTAATTTGATGCCCACTATATTGATGGGATTTCCACAAACTCCAAAAAAATTGTAAAAAATGTAATCTTAGCTTCAAAAAAATGAAATCCGAGTGAAATCCTGGTTTGCCCTGGTTGCCAAAGGCAAGGGCACATGTCCTGATTACATAACAAGTAAAAGCTATGGTCAGCGTACAATTTTAAATCTGATCGCAAAAAAAGAAGATTGCAGATTAGAAACACTTGTTGATGTAACCCTGAAAGTGCAAAAATACTTCCTTGTACACTCATTTAAACATTGTATAAATAGGTTGTCCAAATTTCAGCCCTCCAGATGTTGTTAAACTAATTAAAGCAACCTTGGATTCAGTATCTGACCCAGACAGCATAAATCATATTCCCACTGAAATACATAGTGTGCTGGATGAACTGCTGCACCAGTGTGCTTGATCTGCTTAATTCCCAGCATCCTTTATATGATACATATAGAAGATATATATATCAGCCTCCAACACAATAATATGATTATGCAATATTGCCAGCTGTTGGCCATAATTGATAGCAATCTGTCCTGCCATTTGTTAACAATCTGTTTAATTACTCTACCAGATTTGAATATTTTGAAAAAGTATATATTTAAAACACCAAATATTGCTATTTAGAATGACATTTGACTTTGAAAAATATTTTGCAGAATTTATGACTGAAAAAAAATGTCTGTCAAACTGTGCAGTATTAAAAAGCTTGGAGAAGAAAATAGGTCGTTTGAATCAGAGGAATCAGGTAAATCAACTAACATAACATCGATAATATTTATTATTACATTTTCCCCTACTTTTTATTCTTTTGTGTGTTTTTTGAAGAAACTGTCACCATCAAAACACCAGTCTCCCAAAAAGGATACATTTCTTACCATTCCCTACTGGAGACTTCTGGAGACCAGATTATATCCTAATTAAATCACCAATAAGATAAATTATTATTTAGTATTTTCTTTCTGGGAAAGCATCCAACCTACTCAAAAACTGAACAAGGAATTAGTCCACACTGCAATATCTCATTTGGTAGGAATTCTACAGTTTGACTATTATTTCAGTAAAGAATTCCCTCCTGTGTTGATGGTTCCAGTTTTAGAAATTGCCCCTATACTGTTCATACTGTATGTCTTCAAAAATGCTTCTTTATCTAAGGTAAACTAGTCCGATTTATTTCTCTTTAGCTTATGTAAATCCTCTATTCCACTTGCATATATATAGCAACAATATTCCACTATTTTCTTGGATAAGGTACAATCCATAGAAAGAAAAACCCATTGTACAGCATGGTATCTCATTTCTAGTTAGGAGGGTGGTAATAAGTTATTCCTTAGTTGTACCAACATGGGAATTGGATCACCATAATACATAAAATGAGTCTGGAAAAAAATATTGCAATGGAAAATCTTTAGGCCCACAATTTTACTGTGACAAGAGAAAATGCACATTTCCATATCAAGCATTTCTTAGTTCAACCTCTCACCTTCACAAATGGCATTAGGCAGTTATAAACATGTAGGAAATGTTATAATTCCATATTACAGTATACACCCAGATTTTTAACTGGCTTTCCATTCTATCTGCAATTACACTCTCTATTTGTCCAAAACTTCAAAGAAAATCCAAGGAGAGATTAAAGAGATGGGCATTGATTATATTTTCATAATACATTTCATTCAATATCCAGTCAGTCGAGGAATGGAGGCGAAAATGTTTCTGCTGCCAAAATGCAAGATCTCGGTAGGGTCGTTGGAATTTTTTACTTTTCCAGCAGATCATACACAATGATAGTTTAGGCCAGGGGTCGGCAAACTTTGCACAGGAGGGAGCCATTTTGCTCCCTCCTACACTGTGGAAATTTTTTCACAGAGCCACAAAGGGGGAGGAGTGCATGCTCCTGATCACATGACCTACCGAAGTCCTATCAGAAGTGAAGCAGATTCAGAGGTCATGGGAGCAGCAAGGGAAATGTGCTCAGAGCCACAACAAGACAGCTGAACAGCCTCATGTAGCTCGGGAGTTGCAGTTTGCCTACCCCTGGTTTAGGCTAACACTTTGGTAAACATAGGTAAACCCATTAAAAGATATTATTATGACTATATATGTTAAACTGGTATTTATATTACTTTTCTGAAAACACAATTTTAATAAATTGTAAAAGGACATATGAACATGCTTCTTCTCATATCTTTCAGATATTGTCAAAGAAACAACGTAAGTATTCATTTCATTTTCTGATTAAATGGACATTTCTCAATATTTAGAAAACAAAAGCAGGATTTTTTTGAATATCATTAAGCTATGATAGATTTTATAGTTTTGTACTTAAATCACCATTTTTAACATGTCATAAATACTCAAAGACCTGAATACACGTCATAGATACTGTACATATTAATTCATATTACTGTTTGTGTGAGGTTGCACTGAAAAGAAATATTTTGCTTTAAACAGAGATCTTTATGCAAATGGAGATGCTTCTCCGAAGTGAGTATACATCAATACAATGTAACACATTTTACACATCAAACATTTGAATGTATGTAATTCTCATACTGTGTTTTTTAATTCACCTCAAAGATCAAACACCAAGAAAGATGAAAGTATCCGTGTTGGCTTCTTTCAGTTGGTAAGGCTAGAGTTTTATATGTACCTAGAGTTGTCTAGGCCATTTAGCATCATATTATTATTTTTTTCTACGAACAGGTAGAGATATGAGCAGATTTAGCATTTAGCTCTTGTGGTACACCAATGATGCTATTCAGAAGAAAAGTAATTTCCACTTCTTTAATAGTTGGTTATTTAGATAGAGAGTTATTTTGCCATAGTTGTTAGAGGAGGGTCCTATAGATTGTGATCTCAGTTAGGTCCTTCTGATCCTATATAGTGGAAGTGAGTGGAAATTGAATCTTGTGTGTTAGACACAAGTTGCATTTAGTAGCAATTCAAGTTTGGACCTACCATTGAGGGAGCTGAATAGAATCATAGTTATTAGTAGTTAAGTAAACTCCAATTCTATTGGTGTTCTTGCAATAGTTAGACAGAGAACAAACTGAGGCTTTACCAGGAAAAAGTAGGATTTGTACAGGTAGACACTAGGCTGGTTCAGACAGGGTTCTGAATAATAAGCTAAGGAATGCTATTACTGATAAGATTTCAGTGTCCCTGATGATAGGCAATAAGGAGCTAAATGTGTGATAAAGTAGTTTGTGAGTTTTTGGATTTGAATTCAAAATAAACCATTGCCCTGTTTAATAGTAAAAACCTCTGACAGCCAGTTATCACGTACTGCGAGAGTGTCGCTAATGTGTTATACCACGTACGAGTTGATTGGCGAAACAAACTCCTTTATCACAGTAAATTCTAGAATAACTTACTATTGACCTTTTACGCAAACAATTCTCTCTTTTTTTACATACTTTTTAGTATGTTTTCCCTTTAATCTTTTTCTAATTCCTTTAATCATCATATTTTAATCTTTCATACTTTTCAATCTGTCCAACCACTCCCCATTCTTATTCTCTATCCCTCATCCACTATTGACTGACTCTCACATAGGGGTACTTGGTTTGAAACTCCTTTACAATAAGTTGTACCTTATGATGCAAAACAGTGAAAAACTCAAAACTAAAAATTAAAACATTAATATTAAGGGGGTATATAGCATATATAGCATGACTAGTTTACATAAATGTGAGATAAACAGAATTATAGTATACTTAGATATTTAACTTCCCTAGAGGAAGTATGGTATGTAGTTTCTGCTTTCATTTGTAACATCCACCAATGGAGATCTCATAAGCAACATATTTTTAAACATTATGTATGTTACCTACTAATAACCTTCTCATATCTCTAGTTTAGATTTGCCTCCTGCTCTGAAATTGCCATGATGTGTTTTGGGGGTCTTGCAGCAGTTATTCATGGAGCAGCACAGCCTTGCATGCTGTTGGTCTTTGGCTTAATGATTGACACTTTTATATCATATGATATTGAAATGCAAGAGTTAAGAAATCCCAACAAGACATGCGATAACAACACAATTACGTGGATTAACAGTTCTTTTGTGGAAGCTGAAGACAATGAAACAATGAGTTGTGGGTAAGTTTTCTTTAATCTGGTGATATTAGACTTCCTGTTACAATTAAAATATGACTTAATAGCAAAAATGAAAAATCCAAATACATTTTCATGTATCCTTAAAGGCTTCTGGATATCGAATATGAAATGACATTGTTTGCAAGTTACTATGCAGGAATTGGTTGCTCAGTCCTGTTTCTTGGATATATTCAAGTGAGTACTGTAGGTGATACCCAACTAGCTAGTTTTAGATCTTATGTATAGTCAATAAAATGCAGATAACTAAAAGTATGCACTGGTGCGGGGCAAAGGGGGGGGGGCGGCACAGAGCAGGGGGGGCCCAGGGAGCCAATAGGGCCAGGACCGCCCCTGTGTATTTCATTCATGCAGGATGTGTATTTTAGCATGGAAAATGTTTGGAAATGATCTAGTATATTGTCTGAATACTGTTAGAATGTAGATAGCTAAAAGTTACTTTGTTATTTTCTCATGTAGCCTTCATCTCTATGTCATGTATTATTATCTCCATCATAGATTTGTTTCTGGGTAACTGCTGCCGCTCGCCAAGTTCAAAGGATAAGAAAGTTGTACTTTCGCAAAGTCATGAGGATGGAAATTGGCTGGTTTGACTGCACTTCTGTGGGTGAACTAAATACTAGAATGAGTGAGTGAGTATCTAGGTAGATTGTCAATTTTACAATTTGCTGTCTATTCTAGTATTAAAAAACAGTCATTTTTGCTTAGATTCAAATTTAGATTATATGTCAAAATCACAAATTGTCAGTGCACTATCCTCAGCTAACCTTAGTGTCATCCAAGTCATTGATTCAGACTGGATCTGGCTCTTCATTATCTAGACAGACAAGAATGGATTTTTTTGAATTATAAAATATGGAAAACATTTTTGAAAGCGCCATATGGTGGTCATTTTCTATCTGTTTTATGGCTGACTTACATGTCGAGACAAACTAATGCTCGACAGCTGATATTTTCCATAAATAAATTGAACACAATTATTTCCAGTGTTTTTTTTTTTGCTTTGCCTCCTTTAATTACCGCTGTTTTTTTTTGTTCATAACTACAGTGTTATATCTGTACTTTTCAGTGATATCAACAAAATTAATGATGCCATTGCTGATCAGGTGGGAATATTCATTCAGAGATTTACAACATTCATAAGTGGATTTCTATTAGGATTTGTCAACGGATGGAAATTAACATTGGTCATTATTGCAGTCAGTCCACTTATTGGAATTGGAGCAGCACTGATGGCTTTGGTAAGAGTTTTTTCTAAAAATATGATCTGCTCTGTCAAAATCTTTTGTAATCTGACATTTCTTAGCTGTGCATGATATGGTGTCTACAGGAACTGTGGACATAGTTGAAAGAAGGCTTGCTTTCACTTTCTTTTTGTATGTATAATTTTATTTATAAAGCGCCACAAATTTACACAGCGCTGTACAGTTCAGCAATACAAATATAGTACAGACATGGGAAAAGAGCATTACACATGACAAGTAAGTAACTTACAAGCATACAATCATTTTAAGTACCAGGTTGTGATTGACACAAGAGAATGGAGGTCCTTTCCCAGAGGAGCTTACAATCTTTTTTAAGTCAAGAACATTAGTCGATCCCAGTTTGTTTGTTTTAATTTTTCATAACTATTTTAATATGTTACATGTGCACATTCAAATAGATCAGTCAAAACAAAATGTATCTACATTTTAAATATAAAGATGGCAACTGTCCATCCTCTCTACTGATACATAGGGATCTTATCACCACAGGAAAGATAAAAAGCATCCCTAAACATCTACCATCTACAGAAATTTAGCAGGATTATAAGATAAAGGGATTTACACAATTTTTGAGATCCCCCCCAGGATTTCTAGTAAGGAATATGGTGGTCTTCAAGTACCCCATTTTTCTGGCACTGAACTCAATATGCTTTCTACATCACTGACAATACGTTTTATCAGCCACATCTTGTTTTAACTCTTCCCTTAATATGCCCTTCAAACTAATCTCTCAGTTAGGTAAGAAATACAGTAAATTATCCATCACAGAATTTGTTATAAAATATTAGAATTTTTTTCCATAACAAATCTTTAGAAAGACATTACAATGCCATAGTCAATTAGCCTACAATTAGAAAGACAATTCCTGTTTCACTTTTTATGTGTAAGTGTATTGATTTGAATTCAGCTGATGAATAACATTGAGCTGATTGAATAAACATGTAGCTGTATTATTGCTACATTCAGAGCAGCAAAAGAATTGTAAAGACAGCATCATAGCAGAAAGTCATAAACATACTGTACATTTATATGCATATTCAGTATAGTTAGCCTCAGGTTAATCCCAAGTGGAATTCCTCAGGAAAATTCTTAGTGAGGCACCCAGTAGCTGGCGGAACCTCATCAGAGAAGATCTTCCTTTCCAATCCATTTAAATCTATACCCTGAAGCCTATTGCCTACCACTATGTTGAGCATCAGTCCTACAGGACTGACTAGGACGCACAGAACAGCTAGGTCCACTACACAATTATACCTCCAGTTGGGATACCCAGTAACTTTGCCCAGCCCAATTTATCACTCCTGGAAGTGAAATTTATTAAAGTCAGGAAGACCACTCTGGGTTTTTCTGACTTTACCGAGAGAAATCTCATTTTGATCTCGCAAGATTTCGTGATTAAGAACTCGATCCCGAATTTGCAATATTTTCCATGGAAAGGTAGCCATGCTACTAATGTAAAGTATGGCCACCTTTCCATGGAAAAAAAATTAAAAAATTAGAGATTGGGAAACACGATCTCAAATGAAATCTTGAGAGAACAAAATGAGATTTCTCTCGGTAAATTCGGAAAGACCGCTGGTCTTTCTGACTTTAATAAATTTCGCCCAATTTAAAGTGAACTATGACAGGATGTTAGGATGTAAGAATTTTGAATATTGTAAACCCTAATGATGATCCAGTAGGTTGCAGGTACCTCCACCTTCATGATAAAGATCCTGGGGATACACAGAACCACCCACTACATAGCTTTACATAATTGGCAAGAAAGTTAACCTTAATAGGGTTGAAATGGTTGGACTTTACAGGTTAAGATGGAGGGGTTATTTTATTGGCTAAAGTCTGAATTGTTGCATAAAGATAAAGGTGTGAAATTGCCAGCTGAAGATAGTCACAATAGACTGCTACTGTCGCAGCTGCGGCTTTATAACGAGAATATTGTTACAGTCGTGACTTTACTATGGAAAATTTTGTCACAGTTGTGGATTTTCTGTTTGAGAATTCAACAGTCAAGTTTTGACTTAACCAATAACCTCCAGAAAGAGAGATTAGAATAGGAGTGGGTAATTGTAATATCAGTCATTGTAACTAAGCAGATTTACAGTGATCATTGGTGTCAGGATCACTTTGGATGAACTGACATTATGTAATACTGTCGCACTTGTTTACAGGCTGTGGCTAAGCTGACTGGTCGTGAATTACTTGCTTATGCCAAAGCAGGTGCTGTGGCAGACGAAGTGCTTTCTGGTATCAGAACTGTAGCTGCTTTTGGTGGGGAGAAAAAAGAAGTGGAAAGGTATGATATTATTAAATTCACTTTTGAGATCAATACAAGTACAGACTTATGTTCTATGTAGGACCCTAAGACTTCCAAAACGCCACCTCCATACTCCAGCTACTGTCTGGAACGCGTGACAGAAAATGAGTTAAAAAAATGATTGCACAAAAAAAGTCAAACCAGCACCATATAATGTTTGTGGTATTTGGAATTTGTGTGCACAGCTTTTGTTAGTGGGTGATATACAGTATTTCACTAACACAGCTCAGTCAAAAGCTGATTAGTAATTTAAATGCTTCACACAAGTAACAGACTACACAGCGATATCAAGAGGAGGGGCTAAGATGAGCTGAGAAACTTTGCTCCAACTTGCTTGTTTTTTCTTCCCTTTGATTTGATTATTTTCATAAAAATTGGTAAGCCTTAACCTGCCATTTTAACACTTGTCCTTATTGGCCAATAAACAGAAAGCTCTTTATTTATAGTCTTTAGTGTCCCTTTAAAATACTTTAGGATGCAATAACAGCTCCAAGTCTTGGACGGTGTCTATTAAATTTGAACACATTAAAAAAAAAGTGACCAAGAGATCATTTGCCTTTATCCGCAGAACCCTATTTCTGCCTCCCTGTTTGTGGAGGGCTGGGGACAAATCATGAAATATCATTCTTTGGAATGAGGGAATTGCTTCTTGATTCTTATCATGATAGCTTCTATAATTCTAATATACAGGTACATATACGGTATCTCTCTTTTAATACAAATGTTAGGGACATAGACCAAGAGTGCTTATTCGGTACATTCATTTGCTATTTTTTTTTTTCTAACTTTTCTTTCTATAATCATATTATGTAAAATTGAAATTATTTTTTTTATACTGAAGAACAAACCTATTGTAGGAATGATATGCATGAATCAATGTACATGATTGACAATAATAAAAAATATAATTTATGTAATGAACCAAAGTGATTTTTTTAAAAATATTATATCTCAGGTATGATAAAAACCTTGTTTATGCCCAACGCTGGGGAATAAGAAAAGGTATTATAATGGGATTCTTCACTGGATACATGTGGTTTATCATCTTCCTTTGTTATGCACTGGCATTTTGGTATGGCTCAAAATTAGTTCTTGAAGAAGAGGAGTACTCGCCAGGGAACCTTTTACAGGTAATCCTAGCTTACTGAATGGCATAGATATATAATACATTTATTTATTTTACTTTTGTAGCAGGCAGGAGGCATATCCTCCATTATTTCCACAGATGTGATTACATTACAATGCATATCACATGCTACATAGAATACAGCTGAAATTTGAAATGTAAGGTACAGTACAAATACATGGGACGAATACGTGGACATCCACGGGGGAATTCAGGATAGTCCGAAGTGAGGTGCAGAGTGTTCGCCTCACTTTGGACTGACTGATATGCTCTCGCTGATGTCCTGCACACGGACATCAGCGAGCGCATTAAAGGAATTCCAGTCTCGGCGAGAGCAAAAGAGTTGGTCAAAGGGGGCTCTACTTAAACTGTTGCCCTGGGCAGTTTTAGCTCAAGAAACTGTCTTGGTTATCGTTCTCTTAAAACCATAATAGCTCATGTAAGGCATACTTTAATGTAAAATATAACTTTAAGCATTCTGAATCTATATGACAGCCAAAGACTGACTGATAAATCATTCTATTCAGCAATTTAAGCAAATAATGTACCAGTAAACACACAGGACTCTTCCCCTTTTTCTTTTATTGCTCAAATACACATTGTTCCATCCAAGGTAACTCAGTTAAAGGTTTGCATTGTTTGAAACTGATGTGCTTGGAATCTCAATGTCTGTGTGCCCGTGACTCATTCAGTCATTGTGTTTGAAAAGATGCATTCGATTGGTTTCTTCGTAAATAACACTTTAATGTGAGGATGATATACATTTGTTCTTAAAATAATTTTAGACCTTTTAATCCTTTTTTTTACATCACTAAGGGGGTAATTCACTAAGCTCCGAAGTGAGCTGCGTACTGTTCGCCTCACT
>WMED01017397.1:0-13017 GCA_019650415.1 Pipa parva | reverse complement strand
ACAGTGAGCTTTATAGCACACTGAGCCGGGCCGGGCAGGAGGAAAAGGAGGGGGATGAGCGCCACCTTTGTGCCCCCCTCCTGCAGCTGCCTCTACCAGCCTGGCGATGGGGGCCGGGTAAATGGCCTCAGGGGGCCGCATCCGGCCCGCGGGCCGTAGTTTGGGGACCCCTGAGTTAAATGAAAGCCAAATCTACATAACACCCTGCTGCTTCTGCATTTAGTATCTGGGTATGTCTCACAGGCACTGCACTTACCTGGGTAAATCTTATGGGCATTGACTGTTTGCAAGCGTATTGGATAGTTTGAGAACTGGGAAATACAACAGTGGGGTTTCTGCCATACCTTCCTCACGACGCATCTTACTACCTAATATGGGGACAGATTAACTGTCATGTTGGAGGCAGTGAGATCAGGATACCGCCTAGCATGGCAATCAAACCCAAGACTTCTGGTTACACCGCAGGACTACAGGGAATCAGCAAATACCTCTTTCTAAATTCCAGTTTTCCACATATCCATTATTCTGATAGGAGCAATGGGATTATCTAGTCTAGGTGCCCACACCTATACTGATGCTAGAAGTAAAGGGATGTTGTACAGTAAACTGTTGCACCCACTGCCAATATGTACTGTTTATTTCCTCAACCCCCAGCTGATGGTCTTCCACCAGCACCGTTACAATCTTACCTCCCATGTGCTTATCTGCCCCAGCAATGTTGCACACATTTATCTTTCACCATCTCTAATGATCTTTTACATCTTCTGCCACCTCGGTGACCATTTTAGAACATGAAAATGCCTGCGACCACCTGTTAAGAGGAAGGGTTTTAAGCAAGAGCTACACTTACACTTTGTGTGTCCAAAGTGGGAAATCTTCAAGCTAGCCAAGTTTTCTGTCAAATCTTGCACCTAAAGACAGGATTATCGGTCAGCTTCACAATAAAGAGAAAAAGAAAAAAAGTACTCCTAGTAACTTTTCACCTACTGTACATGCACTGATCCCGTGACTTGATTTAGGGCAGAAAAAAAATATATCCATCTGCTTCATTATAATAAGTAAATATCCCAAGTTACTGTCCATTACAGTTGTAATCACGTAAAAACAAATAAGAACAATTTATCCACACCCATGACAGTATATCCAATTAAAAACACTGCAAGAACAGTGGTCAACACTAGCAGAAAAATCATGTAGAATCCCTCAAATACGAGTGAAGTACTCTCAGAAAGCCGGTGAGTAAAATCAATTTAATAACTAAGATTGAACACCAATATAAGCTGAATTAAAGGACAGTTGTCACACCAGGCAGCTGTAAATCAGGCTAACTAAACAATTCCAGTAAAACGTGAAGATATAGTCAAATGGGGGGTCAAAAACAACCTACAGCAAGGTATATGTGTATCCCTACAACATATTATAACAAAGCAAAAATACAGAACTTAATTAAAAATAAAGCAATTTATGAGTGGATCTAATTATATAACTATTATTTTATAATGCTGAGGCCATGCTGGCTATTTGTAGCTGAGCAATTTTTAATTAGGCTCATTATTATCTATGGTGCAAAACAAAATAGCTTGTGTGATATTCCAAGAGACAGGGAAACACAGAAAAACGAGGTAGTGTGCTACCAAAAGTGTTTAATAACATCCTGCATTACAAGTTTCAGGCAAAGGCCCTTTATAAAATGACAGAGAAGCTTGACGAAACACAAGGTTAAATACATGACCAAAACCCCTTCATTCTTTCTGGGAACCAATCCACATTAAAGGAGGGAACAAATCAAAATCAACATCAACAGGTGGAGACCTGTATAATTATAAAGTTTAACCTTTAGTAATAGATACAATAAATATTGAAATAGAAATGAAATACAACAAACTAAAAATAAAAATAAGTATGCAAATTAGGGTGACTGCGACGAGGTATTGACCGCCTCATTAGATGTATTCCAAATGATTTGAGTCCATCTTGTAGGAAAGTCCAAATATAGCCCAACTTTTTATAGCTCATGCAATGCTGTAAACCTACCAAAACAAAGCTGTAAACAAAATGACTTGCGAGAACCGGAAATCAGTCATCAGCAGGCGGCTTACGTATTGCGCTCATCTACAGAACGTATGGGGAGAACACAGCACAGAAGACAATGCAGAGGCCCACTCGGAGAAGAATCAGAGGAATACACAGGTTGCACCATCAATACATCGGCCTCAAGCTCATCTACCTGCTCTTCTTTGTTGAGGGAACACAGGATGGAGGATTCCAGACTCCCTCCAAAGAAACCACAAGCTCCAATTGCAGGGGACCATTACCCAAAGAGAGAACACCACAGAGTGAGATGAGCAACCTGGTAGTTAATATATCTAAACATTCCTTAACTAAAGATGAACTGACTGTTCTTAGTAAAAGTTTAAACATTTATTACTTCCTATGATGTTGGTTATATTGACTAGGAAATTGAGTTTCTTAAATTCATTAGACAGCTGAAACTTAAGGTATTTCTTCCTAAGTCTAATGCTTGTACATAAACTAATAATTAAAAAAATTAAAAGTACATTTATACCTCTTGCTGATAATGAAGGAATTAATGTGTTTGAACATACTGTGTGTAATGAAGTACGTTCATTATGGGGTAAGCAGTTAGTAAAAGTGTCCCTAACCTAACCAAATTTGAAAGGTCCGCACTATAGGGAATAGAAAATAATGAATCTATTGTTATTTAAAAAAAAAGCAGATAAAGGGGGAGCGATAGTAATTCTTGATAGAGATATACAGTGGAGTGAAAAAGTGTTTGCCCCCTTCCTCATTTCCTGTTTTTTTGCATGTTTGTCACACTTAAGTGTTTCGAACATCAAACCAATTTAAACAATAGTCAAGGACAACACAAGTAAACACAAAATGCAATTTGTAAATGAAGGTGTTTATTATTAAAGGAGAAAAAAAATCCAAACCATCATGGCCCTGGATTGGCTAGCAACTCGGAAGTGTGGCAACGTCAGCGGCTCCGGATTAGCTAGCAACTCGGAAGCATGCCGATGTCAGCGGCTCTGGATTGGCTAGCAACCTGGAAGCGTGGTGATATCAGCGGCTTCGGATTGTCTATCAACCTGAAAGTGCTAAGATAGAGCTTTGTCTCTACAGGGCTTGCAGGTGACTAGTCGGCAGACTGTAACGAGCGGTGCTAGCATGTGAACAGTCAAAGAGCCAGATGCAGCCATCAAGAGAGCCACATCTAGCTTGAGAGCTGTGGGTTGCCGACCCCTGCACTATGACGTTCACAAATGAATATAACCAGAGTAGCCTTAATTATTTGGATGTTACTCTGTCTTTCAATAAAGGCTTTATTGGATCTGATTTCTACAGAAAAATAATGGGTAGGAATAATATATTGCATGCAAAAAAGCCATCATAACACTCAAACCATCAAAGCAATACCAAGGAGTCAGTATATTACAGCCAGACTTATCACTTCCAATAATTACCTATACAAAAAAGTAGAGACTGAACTCACTAACAGGTTTTCAGACAGAGGTTACAACCCCCAGGTTTTAAAAAAACATTGCCTGTGAAATAGGTACCATACCTAGACATAGTCTCTTCAATAAACAACATTGTGAAGACAAAAAATCCCTTGTATTTACTTCTAAATTCAATAGAAGTAAAAAAAATTGAAAATGTAATTTAGAAATTTGGGCCTCTGCTACAGTGTGACAAATCATTGTGATTGATTCTTACAGATCTTCCTATGCTCAGTTACAAAAAAGGTAAAATGATCAAAGACATGGTTTGTTCAAGTATATTCACCTCTAAAAACAAAAAAGGTAGGCCCCAGAGTAGTCATAAGGTAAGCACCTACCCCTGCCTTGGATGTATCTGCTATAATGCAGTAATCCCTGGTAAAACCTTGCTCCATGCCACACAGGAGATTCCCCTTAAAAATTAGCTACGTGCAACACCCAGAATGTGGTGTATTTACTTAAATGCCCTTGCGGACAGGTCTATGTAGGTCAAACATCGAGACTTGTTAAAGAAAGAATTAGAGAGCACAAGGGCAAAATCTGTAACTTTCAAAGTTAACACTCCCACAATACCTCTATCTCTGATACTTTGCAGAGATGCAACAACAGGCAAACCAACTAAAATGGATGGTCTTAATGATAATCAATAAACCCCACAGAGGGGGGATATTGGGAGATTACTCAATCAAAGGGATAATTACTAGATTACAAAAAACTTAATTCTATGCACCCTACTATAGGAATGAATGATAAATGGAGCTTAAAACCTTTCTTGTGATAGTTTCCTAATGCACTTTTGTTTTCTTTTTCAGATTTTGAATAGCCCTATGACATTGATAGCCAAACTTCAAGTGGGAACCCTATTAAAATCTATAGTCCCACTTAGAGTGGTACGTTGATGTTAATATTAAGCATTAATGTTAAAAGTTTCTTAGGGGTCTGGATATATATGTCTAAAGTGTTACTACCGTATATATTTTTCCAAGTCATTTTGTTTACAGCTTTGTTTTGGTAGGTTTACAGCATTGCCCGAGGAATAAACAGTTGGACTATATATGGACTTTGTCTTGGGACTGAAGATCCACACAGTGTTAACTACAAGATGGACTCAAATCATTTGGAATACATCTAGTGAGGTGGCCAATACCTTAACGCAGTCACCCAAATTTACATATATATTTTTAGTTTGTTGTACTTAATTTGTAATTCAACATTTATTGCATCTATTACTAAAGGTTACACTTTATAATTATACAGGTCTCCACGTACAATGTTGATTAGTTCCGATCTTTAATGTGGATTGGTTCCCACAAACAAGGGAAGGGTTTTGGTCATGTATTTAACCTTGCATTTTATCAAGCTTCTCTGTCATTTGATAAAGGGCCTTGGCCTGAAACTTGTAATGCAGGACGTTATTAAACACTTTTGGTAGCACACTACCTCCTTTTACTGTTTTCCCTCTTTCTTTGAATATTGGACTTTATTTGGTACATGGCCGGATATACCTTGGGGAAAAGCTATTTTTTTTCCTCAAAAGGAAAGTCTATCTACCATTACTAAGAAATACTGGTTGATGTGAAAATAGCCTTTGATGTTTATCCCATAAGAAACAATAGATACTATTTTTTCAGCTCAGCTACATTGTAGCCAGTGTGGCCTTGGCCTAAAGAGAAATGAATGACAGCATTTCTACTGATACAACTGTACACACACAGGGACAAACAAGACAAAAGGTTTTCACAGAATCCTGTACATCCAAGGATATAGAAATACAAAATTTTAGGTAATTATTTACTGGAATAGAATAAAAGTTCCATAACATAATATACCCAGCAGAACAAAGTCATCAGAAGCTAGGCGTTCTAACGCAATGATCACAAGGTAACACATTATCCTTACCAGTATATTAACATTAGTAGCCACATAGGTTCTACTAGTGTACACACATCAGATCCAGATACTTACACCAGTATTCTACCACTGGGAGACATGGCTGTACCATTACAAGTGCAATGACATTAGAAGCCTGGTTTTCATAACTCTGTTAGTGTCAGAATAGACAGACTATTAAATTCCATCAACATAAAGTATAGTGTATAACAAGGGAAAAGAGGTGAGCACAGGATGTTGCTCAGAATATGGCACAACCCTGATGATTCTGTCTGTGTCATGCTACTCAGTATGTCTATTCGCAAAAAGTACACAAAAAGGCACACCCACATAAACATACACTATGGTACTGGAGACTCTGATGCACATACAAGGTTTAATACTAGGTAGTTTTCGCTGATAGCAAGTGCTCTTCAATGGGGGTCTTTACAGCACTGGTAATGCACAGCTTGTACTTGTTCAGTTAATGTCTGCATCAAGATAACAGATTACTAGCCAATGAACATGACTATGCACTTTATTAGCCGATCTGCACTAGGCACTTTCAAACTATACAAACCTCTCGCCATTCATCAAAAGGCTCACTTTTACTAGTATTACCAGAGTACAAAATTCTTCACCAGAACTAACAGTTTTTCCTATTATCCGTATACCATAATCAGGGGCCATGATTTTACATTAGGTATATTTTGAAATTAATAAAAGCCCAAGGGTGAAATTTAATAAACTCGGAAAAGCATGATTTTGCTTTTCCGAGTTTATACCTGTGAAATCTCGAAAGTTTCTCACTGTAAATATTGTGAGATTTTTTTTCAATCGAGTTTTTCGATCTCGATTTATCGATAGAAAGGTAGCCACTACTAATGTAAAGTATGGCAACCTTTCCATCGAAAAATTCGATCAAGACGTTTCAGTTGGTAAATCTCGAAATCCAAGATCTCGCTGGAATAAACTTGGAAAAGCAAAATCGGGGCTTTTCCAAATTTATTAAATTTCACCAGGTGGCACTTAACACCAACATACTAATACCAGAAGCAATAATACTCTTAACATCATTTATCACCTTGATAAGCTACTTGAAAACTAGATTCAAAAGATAGGCTTGCGGCACATGGAGAGAATGTTTCTGTTTTACAT
Source organism: Pipa parva (assembly GCA_019650415.1). NCBI lineage: Eukaryota > Metazoa > Chordata > Amphibia > Anura > Pipidae > Pipa > Pipa parva. Next base: position 6,469 of record WMED01017397.1, on the reverse strand, counting down.
GTTGTTGGATGTACTGTATTTGAGCACTAAGAAGACCACATCTCTTATTAGACAGCAGATCATGTCAGGTAACAATGTGCAAATGTTGCCAGGAACATCTGTACTGTCAATTTTAAATGTATGCACATCTCTTACAAAAAAAAAGGTAAAAAAAACTTCAGATGGCATGAAGCCATAGTGCCCTGGTTTACATTAACCTAAATGCACATTTCTACAGCCTCTGCATCCTTCTGAATTCTAATAGCTGGGAATCCCTGCTTGCTTGTTTTTTCCCATCATTGTTTATACAGACGCACAAATCAACACTGAACATATAAAGCTCCTATGTTCATCCATCATAGGGGCTTACACAAGTACAGTATAGACCCGTGGTCATGGGTCAGCAATACAGAGACAAAAATAGGCAATCAGGTGTGCTACAGTAATGTGCTGTTAGGCTACTGTAAACCAAGACACTAATACAATGGCTTACTGCCATCTGATGTCTTCAGTACCCATTTAGAGAAGAACAAATTTCATAGTTTTCATCTCTATTTAGCGGCTCATAGGATAAACCTGTGAAGAACATCACAGAACAATCTCCCCATTTTGCCCTAGAAATCAGCAATGTTTTGATAGCCAATTGCATGTTTGTCTGTATCCACCCACCCCTTAAACTAAAAAAGGACAGATTGATCACGTAAAGCAGTTAGGAGACAAGGCATGGAGTTACTATATATAGAAATCTTTATTAAATATCCCAAAAACATAAGTGTCTGCTATAATCAGAGTAATAACCAACTGTGGCAACCACTGTGTGTTATTTCAGTGTAAAGTAAATAGAAAATCAATTAAGTTTATGATACTGTATAGAGAAGATGGCAATGTCCAGCTTTTGATATTAGCATTACTATAGGGTAGTCTGAGGTTCATCCATAATTAAATTATTAGTTAGATATACAGTTTGTGGTGGCATGGAAATTAATTTAAAGGGGAACTATAGTCAGATTTCAACTTTACATACGCAGTACTATACCTTAGTGAGAAGCATTTCTTCCCAATAGATGTTTCACGTGAAGCAGCATTGGAAAACTCCTGCACCAGGAAATGTGTGTGTGATGTGTACCAGCCAGTTTTCCATGAAAAGGTACCCTAACACGTTCATTTTTGCCCTACTTAACCCCTGCGCACAAGTTAGCTTTCCGAAGTCCCAGCCCCTGTAATCTCCTGCATTCCATGCCATGTAGAAATGTAGACAAACATGATTGATAAGGCCTAAAGGTCAGCAAAGTGCGGCTCTTTAGCTGCCTTGTTGTGGCTCGGAGCACATCTCCCAAGCTCCGCCCATGACCTCCAACACCTTTTCTGATTGGCTGTTGGCAGGTCATGTGATTGGGAGAGTGTGCTCCTCCCCCTTTGCAGCTCAAAAAAAAAAAATGTCGCCGTTGGAGGAGGTAGCGAAACGTCTCCCTCCTCTTAGAAGTTTGCTGACCCCTGGCTTAACCAGTTCGGCAGCTTTTTCTTCTCGTGTTTCCTAACTTGCAAGAGGTTGGGAGGGGAGCGGGGAAGGACAAAATGTCAGCTCTTGTTAGAACTAAACAGCTAAACAAAGGCAAGTATTATTTCTTCCCTAAATGTTTTTTTAACCATTTGTGTTAGTAATTAGCTTAGTATAAAGGAGTTTTATATGTTTGTGGGAAGTTATATCAAAATTATAGTGTCCCTTTAAGAAGCATTGGCTAACTTAATTTTATGGACTAGTTGGTCAAGTAATGGGAAACTGGTGGACTGTTGAGTAATTTGTAATGAAACAGATAAAAAAAAAAAATGGATGAGCTTCTGAGAGATGGGCAACAGAACTGATGGGTAGCTGGTCAAGTTAATGAGCAGTGTGCAATAGAACTCCTATGTGCACTATAACTCATATCTTTCTTGGTCAGCTACGCTACTAAGAAACTTGTCTAAAGTGATTCTAACAACAAAACAGGAAATCTGCATTGCATGCAGTGTTAAAGTGTGAATATAAGTAAAGCAGCATCAGACTTGAACAATAGCTTGTTTGTTGCTGAAGTGCTTAAAATGCCATAGCAGGCCCCTCTCACTCAATGGCAGAATTGCTTAACCTAGCTAGCCTTTTGTAGTGTAAATAACTGATAAGAGGGCTACAGAGTTTGCCCAAAAAATACATCAGCTGGGCACTTGTCTATTACATACTTTGCAATATGACAGCTAGACAACTGACACTAGGCAACATATCTTTCTTAATGAACAGTGTTAAAGCAATATAATCTGCTAGGTTTACTTCTTTATAAGTATAATCTGCTCTAGTTACAGCTAGATGTTGTTTCCAGCATACAACTATGGATTAACTGCAGATTCTATACCTCTTGACAGGACTGTTAGGGTTGACAGTGGAGGCTGGTATTTGGACTTTAAACACAGCTTAAATTTGTGCGTCAGGCCAGAGTCATACTAGCTGTTTTGTAGCTGAGCTGTTTTTAATTAGACTTATTATTGTCTATGATGCAAAAACAGTGCGTGGATTATCCCATAGCAAATAGATACTACTTTTTCCAGCTGAGTAACAAAACAGCCAGTGTGACAATAGCCTCAAAATCTAAATAAAAATCATAAAAAACGAAAAACATAAAAAAAAAAAAATAAAAAAAAAAGGGTACAATTTTGAAATTCATGAAAGCAGCTGCAATATTACTTCACTGACCTTGTCCTCTGGCACACTGCTGAATGGCTCTGGCCTTTTCTTCCTGCTCTTTTTCTCTTTGACTGGCTGAGAGTTTGTATCGGTGAATGACTGAAGATCCACTCGGGAATGAAACAGATACCGTCCACTTTCCACATCACAGTAGTAATATATACCAGTGGCAGGATCATAATAAAGCTGGGACTCCTTGGCATGAGACAAATAGCAGTTATACAACATATCATTTTTTTTTTTTACTGCTGGAGTTTTATGACTGATCATACTATACACACCGAGTCATAATAAAATCCAGTGGAATTATCAAAATACATGCCAGTGCTTTCGTCATACACAAATCCAGTCTGTGACACCGCAGCCTCTGCAGTTGCTCTTAGACTTTCTGCTAATGAGGTTTCCTGTGCTTCCTTTAATAAAATCAAGAACAGAAAAGAACACAATCATCAATACTCGGGTAATCACACAGATTTTTTTTATACTGCATTTTTAAACTATTTTTTTCTCTGATGCCCAAACTGGCTGCTTTTCAATGAATTGGTTGGCTGGCTATCTCAATGTACAATACATACAAGAATATATGTTTTTGTTTGGAAATCAGAACATTTGTCTTATAATATATACAATATTGTCATCTACATGTCTGAAACAAAGCTGTATTCAATGTGATAATACCCCATGGATCATATAATCAAACTGACCAAGTATGACTTGTGCCAGCTTTACAGCAGCAGAAAGAATGCTGGTTTAATAGTCACTAAGAAGTCCTAAAGCAATTGCACTAGACTGCACATTGGTAGTCACCAGGGCCGTCACTTCCATTGTGTCTATTGGCACCGGCTGTCCAGAGGGGCGCTCGCGTGCATTTTTTTTTTTTTTAGCTAGTGACGGCGCTGTTGGAGGTGAGTGGGGGGCACAAGGCAAGGGGCAAGAGGGGGGCGCCGGGTGGGGGGAGGCCTAGGGCGCCAATAGGGCTGTGGCCGCTACTGGTTGTCACAGTTGTAACACTACAGTACCAATTGGATAAAGTGAAAATACTGTGTACAGGAATCATATTTAGATGTTGTTATGTGGTAGTCACACACCCAGATAAAGAGTGGATTTTCTGGTGACCACAAAAATGATAACACAACTAGGAGATCACTGTCTGTTACCAGCAACAATTTAAGTACTCTGTGTTTTAGAGGTAGTTAACCACTACCCTTGCTTAACAAATATAAACAAACTATATAATTATGTCTAAAAATTCAAATAAGCTTAATTAATGCATTTAATTTTTACCAAAAATGAAATTTTAAGCTTTAGGTACAACCGGGAAGGACATTTAAATAATGTACCTTAAAACCATTGCCATTAAAAAAAATAATGATTCTAGCATGATCTACACTTGTTATTATATACAGTAATCTTGTGAAAAACATATAAACCAGTATATTTTAAATCTCCACTATCTGATATCAAAGTAGCAATTATAATTCTTCAATTCAAATGATCCCATGCAGCTAAAACAATAAGCATGCACATCAGCACTGGGCATGCCACATGTCAATACTATATTTGCAACTAAAGAATTTGTTAGCAGCAGGTACACAAACTATAGCCATAAAAAAAAAATTCAGATTACAGTTTACAAACATACAGTAGCTGGCATAGGAAAGACATGTTGATTAATGTGGAGGTGTTTTGCTACTTTGCTTTAGTTCCACCGTATCCAGTCACTTCTATAATACTGCAAACGTTTGCACTGAAATTGCTACATAATGTCAGAGACAAATAGTAGGGGCTTTACTGGACTTCATTTTTACCGACAGCAATAACAGTAGCCATACCTCCTGGTGCTGGCTGTAAACAGTTCCTGTTTGATTTTCTTCTACAAGCCGATCACTGCTTGTTCCCACATGTGTGTCACCTTCTGATGACATCACCCCTGCAGAACGAATGTCCTCACTTGCACCACTCTGTGCAGTTGCTTCCACTGCAACAGCATTGTAGTCATTTGTATAGGAAGAGTAGTAATAATTATAATCTGGAAGATAAGGCCATGTAGGTCTTAAATTTACTGATAAAATGTATATGTTTATATACTTCGAGAAAAACTCAGATGTCGCAAAGTTTTCACAAATTGTCTAGTATTTTATTAACCTTTATTTACAAAACACCATCATATTCAGCAGCTCTTTACATTAGGGCACCATGTGGTAATGTAATAACAGACCTCGAGACAATAAGGTATAATAGATATCAGCTGAAAATAGATTTGTTACTGCGGTACTAGGCACTGGGGACTGCTCACTACCAGTTCTGAATCAAAATAAGGTTTGCTAAATCGTATTCTCATAGCTCATACTTTTTCCAGGTGTCCTGCTAACAGAGCAGTATTCTGTATGACTGGTGCAGTGTCAACATTGCTCCAGGATTATAACCACCATTTAATTAAACCTATTTTTAACCATTCTGCATCCCCCTCCCAATTACCCAAGAATGCCAGGACACAAAAGATGGGGTTAGAAGGCCGCAGCTCTTTTTATTATTAAAACCAACTTTAACAAACCAAATAATTTCTTTAAAGTTATGTATCCATTTCAATATTAACACATCGGAATGCTTGCCCCTTTTCAAAATATTTCCCAATGGCTGCCCCACCATGGGGCAGCCAATAACCACTAGCCCTGAGACCCCATGCCCAAGGACTCACCAATTAGCTGGCCCACCACACCAGCCACTCTGCCCATGAGAATGGCGGCAAGTAGTATCAAGGCAGCCAATAACCACCAGTCCTGGGACCCCAACCCCAAGGACTCACCAATTAGCTGGCCCACCACACCAGCCACTCTGCCCATGAGAATGGCAGCAAGTAGTATCAGGGCAGCCAATAACCACCAGTCCTGGGACCCCATGCCCAAGGACTCACCACTATATGAGGGCTCCCAGAACCTCCCACTTCCTTTTTTTCCCTACACATCCTTCTTCCTGTAAACCCTCACCTTCTCCTTTCCCTTGCAGTTCCTAGCCCAGTCAATAGCCCCTACAGCAGGGGACCTGCATGCTCCAGGGGCTGCTTTTCCAGTACGATTAGGTGGGGAAAAGGAGCAAAAATAACAGAAATATACCGCAAAACTTTATTTTTGTTTCTACATGTTTTCGAGCTACACAAGCCCTTTCTCAAGTGTCAAGTATAGCCCGAAACACGTAGTAACAAAAATAATCCTTCTGCAATGTAATTATAACCCTATTTGTGATACTAGCTAGTCTGTGTGGAGGAGGAAACATGTCTAATGTAGTTTTAGAATTGTAACACTGGCTCTATATCAGGGGTGGGCAATTATTTTTCCCATGGGGCCCTGTGAAAAGTTTAGGTGGTTTTAGAGGGCCGTAGTGATGGGCCTAGCTAGCCGGTGTAAATGGAGGTTGGCCACGCCACCCCGTTCTCACATGCTCACACGGGCCGCATAATGCCCAGATCTGCTCTACATGTTATATGCTGGGGGTTCAGCTAATGTTGTACTAGACTTGGAAGAATTTCAAAACCTTAGGTTTCACCATGTACTGTCATCAGGCTGAGAGTGCCTGCAGTCCTTACCAGACTCTGTCCAAGCATAACAGTCATATGTCTGTACTTCCTGGTCTATCTGTTCTACTCGCTTTCTTTCATGAATTTCTCTGCTTAGTTCTTCTACCTGCAAAATCCAGATAAGATTAATATTAGAGAAAGTATCCCATATCAATGGACTAAAAGATACATCAAATATCTAGGGGTAAACTTACCATGCAATA